>VDFB02175462.1:0-49223 GCA_007258455.2 Sequoia sempervirens
CAAGTAGTGCAAGCAGCTCAAGCCACTCAAGTTGCACAAGTAGCAAAAGTTGTGCAAGCTCAAGCTCATGCCCAGTATCAAGCTCAGCAAGTGCAAGCACAAGCTCAATACTAGGCGTAACTACAAGCAGCTCCAACAACAAGCATCTTAGCTTACAATAGTATTAGGCACAACAAAGTAGCCCAACTAGTAGGCCAGCAACAACAACAACAAGCTCAACAACATGAATTATTAGTGTAGCAACAATAGAAAGCTCAACAAAAGGAATTATTAGCGCAACAACAATCAGACCAATAATAAGTGTTGTTGGTACAACAACAATTACAAGCATATTGGACACAAAAAAATATGCAAGCACCATCCACCAACACACCAACCAATCCACCCATCCCTCCAACAAATGAACCACCACATAACACCTTCATCCCACCCCCTGATCTGCAAAATGATGTAACAACACAAATCAAGTTAGTCTTGCAACAAGTGCTTAATCTTCAATTAGAGAAAACCACAAAAACATCCACCAACTTGTGTCCCTATCCATTTGATAGGAGTCTTGTAATGAAACCATTCCCAAAGGAATTTGAGATCCCCAAATTTGATAAATACTGAGGGATGAGAAACCCTAAAGATCACATCAAGTAATTCCAAGTACATTGCATGGAGGTCACATATGACGATACATATTTGATGCAGCTATTTCCTAGAAGTTTGGCTGGCCACGCAATGGAGTGGTTCTCCCACCTTCCTCCTGGCATCAAAAAGTTCCAAGAGATAGTAGACGCATTCATAAAAAATTATGCATTCAATATTGGTATGGATGTCAGTCTAGAGGAACTATCAGCTCTTAAACAAAGTAAAAATGAATCATTTTCTTCCTTCCTACAACGATGATGATCCAAGGTGAATAGGAGCAAACGGGTCATGCTAGAAGAAAAAGTTTGCACCATCATCTCCAATCTGGAAGGAACCTTGGAATTCCATCTCAAGGTACAAGGAATCACCACATACGACCAATTGATCTCCAAAGCGCTTAACATTGAATGAGCCCTTATTGCACAAGGAGGGACACTCGCATATCCTGAATAGCAAAACAATCGTCCATCCACTAGCTATAATGAAAAACCTCGCACATGGGTGAAAAATAGAAACATTACCAACGATGGTGTTGTTTCTTTCAAATAATTCAAAGTTGTCATTAGGCCTTCGGACAAAAACACACACGACCACCCCAACAACAACCCTAGAACAACAATCAAAACAATTGACAAGGTAACATTGTGACTCAACAAACAAACAATCAAATAATAAACAATGTGCATGAAAAAGGGGCCACCTTAATGAAAAACAAAACTCCCCCAAGTGGGAAGTACATAGTGCCGGGGTAATTGACTGAATCCATCATGAAGAGGCTAGGTAGATAAAAAATCATCATAATCTACAACTGATAACTATCAAGAGCCCATGGTGAAACCACCATGGTACAATGAAAATCACCTTTGTGATTTCCACAAAATCAAGGGACACACAACTGCCAATTGAATGAGGCTGAAAAACTTAATTCAAGACCTCATTGATGATAAAATCATAAATGTGGAACAACCAGTGGGAGATTAAAATCTTAAGATCTACACAAATCTGATTCCCAATCATAACAACAAAGGGAATGATAACAATGATAAGGGGAAGGGTACATTCAAAAGTGTGAATCATGTATATGACCATGTCGTCACATCCCTAGATGAGTATTGCATTGTTATCACCATCAAAGGAGCCCAAGATGATTGTGGAGTCACCAAAAGAGGTAGAAAATTACCATCGCAGGGTCATTTCAGCCTCCTAGAGCACCCACTTCCAACTCGAGATCCGTTCCTAATGGCTATAATGTCCTTGATCAGTTGAAAAGAACCCCAAATCAGATCTCCATCATGTAGTTACTCAAGATATCATTAGCCCATAAAAAGATCCTTGAAGAAGCATTGGCTTCATCCACCGTTTCTATGGATCTTGATGTTGAACAATTCCAAACTATGGTTAGAAACATCACTACCCCAAATCTTCTTACATTCTCCGATCAAGACTTTCCCACCCAACCATCTCACAATCGCACACTCCATCTGGAGGTCCTAGTGCATAAGAACAAAGTCAAGAGAGTCTTGGTGGATGGAGGTGTAGGTTTAAATATTTGTTTCCTCAATCTCATAAAGAATATGGGAATCTCAGAGGATTCCATTTAAAAAGGCACAGGAATCACAATAAGAGCTTACAATGATCAAGAAAGAGTGTCTCAGGGCACTATCCAACTCCCTATTCAAGTAGGGACACAAATTATGGAAACCACCTATTAGGTCCTTGACCTCGATTTCACTTACAACAATCTCCTACGACATTCATGAATTCATGGGATGCAAGCAGTAGCATCAACCTTCCACAATGTGTTAAATTCACATACCAAGGATAAGAGGTCACTATTCATGGGGATCGTGAACCCTTTTCTTACTACAAGAGCATAGAAGAAAAATATTACAAAATCCCCCAAGTGCCAAAGAATGATGAAGGGCCCTCAACTCCATACATTGATCTAGCTACTCTCACCTCCACTTCTATGATAGAGACACCTGCCATCCCTACCATGTCTGATATTAAGGTCATTATCCAAGACAACAAGAGTGGACACTAGATATAATTCCAAAAAATGGTTTTGTGGTAGGAGAGTTACCACAATCTCCTAGGTCACGAGGATGACCACAATCAAATGATGCTTGATCATCCCAAACCTTCATAGCAAGCTACTCCAGCTTCAAAGGTTGGGGAGATCTAAGTTAGGAAGTAAGAGAAGAAGACCCATCCCATCTCCTATACCAATATAATAGACTAACAACTGATCTACCTATGGATGATAGCAGTAAAGGTTTACAAATGATACTCGCCATGGGCTATGACAAAAACAAAAAGCTTGGGAAAAATGACAATGGACTCCTAGTACCCATCATTCCTCAAATGCAAATGAAAAATATTGGCCTCGGATGTACCCCTCTGAGTATAGCCATACGTGGCTGAAATCCCCTAGTTAAGAAGGTCAAAACTCCTGAGCAAATGATAGTCGCCCTTCAATTACCTATATCCACTGGTCTACCTTTAGAAAATTTCACATTTTACATAACTAATGTCTACCGTAGTAGTGAGGAGAAAGATGCCATTACTAACTTACCTATTCTTTTCAAAAAATTCTCTCTCCTCATGATTAGTACTACGTCATTTGAATCAATCAATCAGGCCTATGAGATCAACCTAGTTTACCTCCAGTTCATCGATTACAACCAACGAGGACTACCAATTCTAGAAACTTTTGAGAACGATGAAGTGCTCTCAGAATTCATGGGATTGCGAAACACGGTACCATGTGGAGATCACAAGGCTGGGTTTGATATCACTCTAGACACACAAGCTTACTACGGCGAGACGATTGAATCCTTTAGTCCCTAAAGTGAAAACTTGAGAATAATCTCAAGGTCTTTGAATGAAAACCACTCTGTGGCACTCTCTGACCCTAGAATAGTAAAAAAAAGGACGTATCCAATGTTGAAAACCTCTCTGATGCAACCGAGGATGAAGGATTCAATCTCCCCCTCAATGCTCTACATTAGGAAAAGTCAACAGTTCTAGCTGAGAAGTGCAACCTAGTCAACTTGGGAATAGAGGAAACTTTCTATATGACATTTTATACTGAATCATTACTGTCAGAAGAACAAGAACTCCTAGCTACTTTCTTAAGGGAGAGAAGGGTCAACTTTTCATGGAGCTATGTCGACATGCTCGGGCTTGATCTGGAGATTTTGGTCCACCATCTAGTAGTTTACCAGAAGAAAAGCCTGTCAAGTAGAAACTCTGAAAAATGCATCCCCAGATAGCCTTTTTAGGTAAAATGGAATTGAATAAGCTACTTGATGCAGGGTTCATATGACCAATTGACTATTTGGAGTGGGTATGAAACCTGGTACCTATTTCAAAACCTGATGGGGGCATTTGTATATGCATAGATTTTAGAGATCTAATCAAGGCATGTCCCAAAGATGACTTCCAACTTCCCAACATTGATATGATTGTAGATATGATCGTGGGACATGATATTCTTTTATTGATGGATGGATTCTCTGGGTATAACCAAATCATGATAGCCAAAGAGGATCAACACAAAACAACTTTTACTTGTCCATGGGGGACATATTGCTAGTACATGATGTTGTTTGGCCTAAAGAACACTGGAGAAACATATCAAAGGGCCATGAACTTAATATTTCATGACATGATCCATAAGACTGTGGAAGATTATGTCGATGACATATTTGAAAAATCTGGAAAGAGAAGGGACCACATAGCAACATTGACTGCCATCTTTGATAGAATTGAGGAATACAAGGTCACCCTTAATCCAAAGAAGTGTGTCTTCGACGTACAATTAGGGAAGCTATTGGGATGCATCATGTTGATGAGAGGAATTGAAATAGATCTCACCAAGGTAAAGGAAATCCTCGAGAGGGAGGAACCTAAGACATTGAAACAATTGAGAGGCTTACAAGGTAGGCTCCAGTCCATCCACCAGTTCATAGCTCAGCTAGTAGACAAGTCAATCATGTATTATCACCTACTCCATAAGGGAGTAGCGTACAATTGGGATGACAAGTATGATCAAGCCTTTAAAAAATCAAAGAGTATTTTCCTACACCTTCAGTACTTATGCAACAAATCCCAAGAAAGCCTCTAATCCTTTACATATCAGCAACAACAACAGATCTTGGTGTTCTTGGTCACGCCCATAAAAGGATATAAAAGTCACAGTAGAACTAAACCTAGGAATTGGACATTCCAACAGGCAACTAACATCTTCTCATGGTTGTTCATTTACTTTATCAAACCAGGGAACATATACTTGAAATGGAGCAGCACGGTATGTGCACTAAGAACTAGTTTCCAATCACCATCTATAGAAAGGAAATGCTTAAAAGTAATGCAACGTAAAGCTTTTTAACTCAAACACAACATCAGCTAGAACAGAAATCATAGCAACTATTATTAAAGGAAAAACTGTGAACTGGCCTTATGATGCAGGAACAGACACAGGGATGGATTCCCAATGCTGTAGGAGCAATACAAAGTTGTGTTTGCGTTGAAATCTACAAAAATAGATTCTAACTAGTAATCAACATGAAATGAACAGTTAATTACAATAACTTGCTATAGAATACTTACTAAGTGGGCCCCCTTAGCAAGCATCAACTAAATTACACAAGAAGTTGACTCAAAGCTTCATCAAATTTTATTCATACTAAGAACCAAGATACATCGATTACTCTATTTGAAAATAAAACTTAACACAAAACTCTATTGCTTATTCAACTTAATTGTAACACATACTATTTTTTTCATCCTCGTTCACTCACGTAAGAGGAACAGTTATTTAAATGAAAAAGGAAACTAACTAACTAACAGAGGGAGTCGTGATCATAAATACATTTTGAATCCACAGAACAAATATTCATAAATGAAATTCTATCTGCTTGATGCAACCCAGAGAAAATATAGCATTATGTACACTCCCTAAATCAAAGGATCATTAAAGCATCTTCCCAAAGATTCAGTCAAAGAGTTATTACTGGAACAACTTCTTCAACAGAGTCAAGATTCTTGCGCTTGATCAGCTCCTGCTCCCTCCAACAACCTGCAATAAGTGATAGAGGCGAAGGAAAGCATACACACAAGTGACATGTCATCCATTCATTAATCACATGTTAATCCCATTCCATTATCTAAAATCATAAGCATACATCAGCCATACGAAAGGTCAAAAAGATAATTAATAAAGTTGTCAAACTGGAAGAATATGGAATTCATTGCTACAGGATACTACCCGAAAAGTCTTTAATCAATAGGTTTAAACAACTATTAATAACAAAAGTAAGAGTATCAAAAGTTTCAAACTATGAGCATATTTAAGGCTCATCATTCTGCCCCCTACTTATCGTAATGCTGGTCCTCCAGCATTGAATTTCCTTGTTATTTCCCTAAAATTTGTTGGAGTAACATGACCCTACAGCGAAGTTCCAAACTTGAAGTAAAAACCTCTGGTAAACTCCCATCTTTCAAATCTACGGTTTTCTATTTCTTCATTGACTTCCTTGGCTTGGTAAGGATAGAGTGGCCACATTAAAACTGGGGGTTGGAAATTTAGTGGCATCCATAATTCAAATCTGCTTTGCAAACCCAGTTGCATGTACCTTTCTATTCTCCTGAGTGCTGCTATGAAGTTCAAAGGGATATGAGGCTTTGTCTTTCTTAGACCAACTATCAATCTCTCCCACCTTATTTCAATCCTAGAAGAGGTGAGTTTCCAAAATGTATATTTATGTTCTTTGAACTCACTGTATACCTATTTTCTGATGTCAAAAATTTTCTCTTTCCTCAGGTTGATTGCATCCATAAGTAACTCTAAACCAAGTTCTTAAAATAGTGCATGGGTTTGAACTCTCAGCTCTTAGGAGAATAGGTTCATCTCTTTCTGCTTCTTCATATGTTTCCAATTGTCTCCCATAATTGATCTCATTTGCAGCCCAAGACATAAGTTCTCTTAGATTGATATCACCTATATAAAGAATTGGGTTCCACTCAGTTTCTACAAGAATTAAATAACCATGTAAATAAAGTTCACACATGGAGTTTTTCAACCAATTAGGGGCCACTTCATAAGCATCATAGAATTCCTTGACTATTTCAATATCGGGATCTAAATTTTTGGAGATCCTCATTAATTTAAACCAAAGAAACTATTCCTTGAGGCACATTGCATATACTTTGGGTGGCGGCCTACACTCCATTATCTATCTAGTTATTTTCATCATTTTATCCATTTTCCTCTGCATATCTTGAATTTCTTGCTTTTGCCTTTCAATTTCACTTTGCAGCTTTTTCTTTTCCTTATCCCATAAACTTTGTTGGACTTCAGTTTTGGCGAGATGGTGAAAACATAAAGTGTGGAATGACACATGCGTTTTCTTAATTCTCAGAAATTCAAAGTATGCAATCAGTAGAGTCCTTTTATACACAACTAAATCTATGCAAACTTTAGTGGGAAATGGATTATCATAAGGTATCTCAGGTAGTTCAAGCGCACCCTCTTCTTGCTGCAGGATAAAACCTTATTGTTGCATGGATGAAGATTGTTCTTCCTTAGAAATTTTCTCAGCTGCACAAGCCAAGTCATCTAAACTCAACATTTTTCCTTTGTTAACATTACTGGGTTGTGCTGTCTCATGAACAATAGAGGAGCATTGTGGAACATTTGCAGACATATCGAGGGAGTTATCATGACCTGGTTCAATAGAGTCCTCCAATATTATGACAGTTTCTATTTGAACAGAGGTTGTAGCAGGCTTAGACTATTTTCTCAATGAACTCCTTGGTAGTTTTGCAGGAGGAGCAGCAGCAAAGGATGCTTCCTTAGCAGTCCTCTTCCTAGCTGGTCTTGAAGATCCAGACTTGACAAGGGAAGAAGAAATTGAAATTGGAGTATTAACAGGTGTTGTTGTAGGAGAGACAGAAATAGGGGAAGACTTCGCAGGAGAGGATGAGGAAAAAAAGTTTTTGTCTTTGAGTATGTGGGTCTGACTGAGGAGTCTGCCCTGCCCTAGATGACTCACCTACAAATGTCTTTCCTTTTTCTCTCCTAGTGGGAAACCTTGTTTGCACACCGGTAGAGGACGTTGGAATAGAAGCTGCAGGATTGGGCGCTGCAGGAGCAACATATTCTTGCTCTATTTCAATACTTGTGGACTCAATTCTCATTTTCTTTCTTCTAGGATGTGTAGGTAGAGCCCTAGGGGGTTCAGGTGGTTGAAGACCTTTTTAGGTAACAAAGTCATTCCAAGAAAGAGGTGAAACATCCCTTAAAGATCGCTCAATCAATAGTTTTATTAGGGCATGATGAGTGATAGAGTTTTGTTTACCCTTTTGGGTTTCATGTGCACTACTTTGCAAAAGGTTTAACAGAAAGTTCAGAACATTCACTACCAGTCCATGTCTCATATGACTTAACAATTTGAAATGATATGAATGTAGGTAAGAGAAGCGCCCTTCACAAGTTAAATACCTGATAACAAAGATGGCGTATTTAGAGTATGGATAAATCAGGGACATTGTTTTGCACCCTTGCTTTGAGATTTCCAAAGGCCCATCAGTTGGTAGGGTAAACTCTACCCTAGCAGAGACAGCATCCCTTCCAACAGGAAAATTTTCACCTACTGCCAGTAACCCAGTAACTTCTGCAATTCTTTCCTCTGTCATAGCCACTACCAAGCCCCATACTGTAGCCTCATTTTCTGAAAGTATTCTTAAGAATTCACCTACAGCCTCTTCATCAAAAGAATCCATTCTCAAGAAATAATTTAACCATCCATAATTAGTGAATGCTTGCATTAACTGAGGATCCTATATCAACGCATCATGAGTTACAGGCTTGTGCCTCACCAGTTGGCCACCCATGATAAAAAAATCCTTAAAAAAAAAACTCAGACTGATGCTGAAAGCTTGAAAAATACTCTTCTTCCTTACTGCACTTCCTTTTCCTTAACCAAGAATAACAACTAGACTTTTGCATAACATAATTTTAATAACTACTTAAACTAAGTAGTTAACTTGTTCTTAGGATATGGCTTCACAATCGTACTTTTAGAAAGTACAAGAACATAACTATTTTGGAAAACGTAAATTTAGAATAGGAAAATTTCAAGTTAGAATACCCCCGCCCCCTACTTAATGTTCGACATGTGTCCTCACATGTGCAGGGTGATAAAATTAAAGCATGCAATTACAGCTGATGTATACATTACAATTAATGAATAGACAGAAAGAATAACTTATGTGATAATGAAAAGATTTTGCTTACCTTGAACTCAGTTCTCGGGAATGTCATAAAGGACAATAGCGTATCATGAAATGATAGCTAAGAGATTGAATGCATGAATGAGGCGGAGTGGAAATATGGATGACGTGGCAGATAAAGGAACGAATGATGTGATAGATGAAAAGAAATGGAGAAAAGTGGTTTTCTTTAAAAGAAAACTTTATTATGGGTGGTCAAAACAATACTTAAAGAGAAGTTGCAGGAAAAAGGCCTAAGCCTTTTGCTACAGGAAGATCAGTCGAAACAAACTTTTTCAGGAACTCTTCCTTTGATGTCGGCTTATGATATAACCGTAGTCGGTGTCCATTAACTAGCAATTTGAAACAGACTAGATCAATTGTGGCCAGCTGTATTGATCCATTGTCAAACACATTTTCATCTTCATAGGGACCGAGCCAGCGGGTTGTGAGCTTACCTTAGTTTTCTTGATATCTGGAATCATATAGCAGAGCCCAATCACCAGCAAAGAATTGTTTGGTTTTGATGTGTTGATTGTGCCATTTCTTCCTTTGCTGTTGGACCACTTCTATATGCTGCAAGGCAGCTTTTCTCATTTCATCCAAGGCATTAAGCTGAAGGAGACATTCCTTATGTGCTTTAGAAATTTCTATATTGAGTTTGAGAGCTGTCCTCAAAGTTTTATGTTCAAACTCAATGGAAAACATGGCTATTTTCCCATAAAGCAGTTCAAAAGGTGTAAACCTGGTTGTTGTCTTCCATGCAATTCTGTAGGCCGAGACTGCTTCAGGAAGTCTACTGCTCCAATCTTTCCTATGGAGCTGCACTATCTTTATTAGGATCGCATCAAGTTCCCTGTTTGTAACCTCCGCCTGACCATTGGCTTGAGGGTGATAGGGGCTGGACTTCCTATGCTTGATTTTATAGTCATTCATTAGTGCAGTGATCAAATTGGATGTGAACTGAGCTCCCTGATCAGTTATAAGCTCTTTGGGAACTCCAAATCTAGTGAAAATTTGCTCATGCAGAAATTCAACAACCTTGTTATCTCGAGCATGAGTCATTGCCTTTACTTCAACTCACTTTGTTACATAATCCATGCAAACCAGAATGTATGACTTTCCATTTGATGGGGGATCAATTGGTCCAACAAAATCCATTCCCCATTTATCAAAGGGGGTGATAATTACCTATGGATATAGTGGCATTTCATCTGACCTAGTTAGTCTTCCTATACGTTGGCATCTGTCACACTTCCTTGTATAAGCTACATCATCCTTGTGTAATGTTGGTCAATAGTATCATATTGTAAGAACCTTCATTGATGTTCTCTTGGCTACAAAATGTCCCCCACATGATTCATCATGGCAAGCATGCAAGATATCATAAGTATCATCTTCTCTTACACATCTTTGCATAACTTAATCAGGTCCAGTGTAAAATAGACAATTTGCAATCCATGAAAAGTTAAAACTTTTCTCAATTAACAGTTTCTTTTCTTTTAGGGAAAAATGAGTTGGTATTCTGCTTGCTGCTAGATAATTGGCAATGTCTGCATACCATGGAGTATGTGCAGCAATAGAAAATAGGTGTTCATCAGGGAACCTATCATCAACAATTTCATGTTCAGTAGGTGCAGTTATTTGAAGCCTTGATAAAAAATCAGCTACAACATTAGCTCTTCCTAGTTTATCAATAATTGTAATGTCAAATTCTTGCAACAACAAGAGCCATCTTGCCAACCTACCAGAAATGGAAGGCTTGTTCATCAGATACCTGATTGTTGCATGGTCAGTGTGAACAAATATCTCATAACCTGTGACATAATGCCTAAATTTATTCAAAGCATACACTACTGCTAGCAACTCCTTTTCTGTAACAGTGTAGTTTAGCTTAGGTCCTTGAAGGTTCTTGCTGATAAAATAGATAGCATGCTCAATTGAATTTTCTTTTTGGCTTAAGACTACCCCTATGCCAAAATCAAAAGCATCAGCATGTATGTGAAAAGGCAGATTCCATTTTGGACCTTGAAGAATAGGGGCTTTAGTAAGCAAGTCCTTTAGCTGTAGGAAATATTTTTCACAGGCCTCTATCCAATTGAACTCAAAATCTTAGTTAATAAGGCATATAGCAGACTGGCAATTTTACTGAAATATTTTATAAACCTTCTATAATACCCTGCATGGCCAAGGAAGCTTCTGACATCCTTTTGTTTTGCAGAAGTTTGTAAATTTAGAATAACTTCAATTTTAGCAGGGTCAACCTAAATTCCATCCTTGGAGAGATGATGGCCTAGAACAATACCTTCTTGCATCATCATAAAGCACTTTTCACTGTTTAGAGACAAATTTTGCTCTTTGCACCTTTTCAATACTTTTTCTAAATTCACTAGTGCTTCTTCAAATGTAACCCCATAGGTAGTGAAGTCATCCATATAAATTTCCATACAATCATGAGATATATTAGCAAAAATACTAATTACTGCTCTCTGAAATGTTGCCGGCGCATTGCATAGACCAAAAGGCAAGACTGAGTAAGAAAATGTCCCCCATGGACAGGTAAAAGTGGTCTTATCTTGATCTTCAGGGGCAATTTTTATCTGATTGTACCCACTGTAGCCATCCAAGAAGGAAAAATATCTTTTACCAGACAATGAGTCTAGCACCTGGTCTACAAAGGGTAGTGGAAAGTGATCTTTTTTAGTGGCAGTATTCAACTCTCTATAATCTACACACACTCTCCATTTTCCACCTTTCTTAGGGACAATAACTAACAGAGAGACCCATTGACTGTCAGAAATTGGATAGATAAAACTAGCATCAAGCAACTTTTGAAGCTCATTCTTAACTATTTCTCTAAGTACTAGATTTATTCTTCTTTGAGGCTGCCTAACTGGTAAACAGTCTTCTTTGATATAGATCCTATGAGTACAAATTCGAGGATCTATTCCTTGCATGTCCCCATATTCCCATACAAAAGCTTTATGCAGAGCTTGTAGCATTTTAAATAGGACAGCTTGTTGAGATTGTGACAGCTTGCTATTGATATTCAAACAGTGCCCTGGAGATAATTCTATCTATTTAGTGAGATCACTCATAGAATCTACATGTGATGTTTGTACCTCTTGTGGAAGCAGGTTATGAAAAATTACAAAAAATTTAGGCAGCGAACTCTGAGAATTTAGTTGTTGCAGGAAACTTTGTAGATGACTGCTATTTGGATCAGATGAACTACCCATATCAGAGTTAGACTACAGAATTTGAAAATGCAAGGCATCCTCATTCTAAAGTTGTGAAAATGGATCAGTTTTTAGCATCATTAATTAAACCAATGAATTGGCTTCTTTAGTTTCTTCCCCCACATCTGGCCAAACAGGTTGGGACAAATCTGGTTGAGGTTTAGCAGGCAGATACAAAGCTAACTTTTTTGTGGACTGTCCATCAGAAATAGTCATATCTCCAGAACGACATCCTATAAAAGCATCAACAGTTTCTAACCATGGTCTACCTAGGATAACTGGGTATCCTCCTAAAGTTGCTTTAACATATAATATTGTAAAATCAACTGGATACTCCCAAGATTCAAGAGTGAAAATTACATCTTCCACCATTCCATCAAGTTTGACTGTGGAGCTATCTGCAAGCTACAGGACTATAGGTGTAGACCTAATGTTTAGAATGTTCAAGTAGTCCATAGAATGTTTAGTCATGACATTGATGGCAGCACCAAGGTCAATCAAAACATTTTTTACAACTTGGCCATTTATATGTATTTGCACTACAGGACTTCCAGGGTCAATGTACTTTGGAATTACTACATTTCTCAACATTATATCAGCCAATTTCCCTAAGACATGAATTGTTTGGGGATCCTTTTTCTTCCGGCTAGGCTTCTTCAAATAGGCCTCTTTAATGGCTTTTCCAAAAATGGGAACATCTTTAGTGGCCTGAAGTAAAGAGATTTGAATTTGTACATTCTTTAGCTGATCCAGAATGTCAAAAGTGGGTTCTTCCATAGATTTAGATGCGGTAATTTGTCACCTCTGAGGAAAAGGTGGCTTGTATTGATTTTGCAAAATAGATTCCTTAGAAACCATATCGGTTATAGGTAGATGCTCAGTAGGAACAACAGGTGCAATAGGTTCTTTAGGGGGAAAATATGGCATCTTAGTAATTAGAGGTGGTTGTGGAGTAGGAAGAGTGGTTCCAGACCTCAAATGGATATCATGAATGTTTAAGGCATAAGCTAGATATTGGTTAGCTTCAGCAAAATACATGGGCTGATGTGGCTGTTGTTGTTACTTATTATTGGGATTTCACAATGGTTGGGCAGCCATAGGCATTTGTTTTGGAGGGCCAGTATTTGTGGTAGTTGTTGCAGGAGGTGGCATTAGGGCCTGAGGTTGTAGCTGTGGAAGTTACAGGAACCTAGGGGACTGATTCTACCATTGCTGAGAACCTCTCCATTGAGGATTCTGCTGCTAATTACCTTGGGGTGGGGTCCATTGTCCTTGTGGCTACTGCCAACCTCCTTGAGGAGATTGCCATTGAGGGGTCTAAAAATTAGGCCAATTTGGTTGAGATGTATTCCAAGGTGGTGGTAGTCCATATGTAGGTTGCCATTGGTTATTATAGCTAGAATAAGGATTACCAAAAGTCAAAGGGTCTTGAGGCATACCTTGTCTTTGAGCCCATGGTCTCCTTTGTGCAACAAAGAACACTGGATCATCATCACCTTCTACTGGCTTAAATTCAGCAGGTAATTGCTTGGCTTCCAGATTAGCCACCATTTTGCATCTGCAGTCACGTTTCTTCTATCTACAATGTGGACAAAACTCGGCCAAGATTGCCTCAGCCTCATCATGTTTTTTCTAAGCTTGCATAGTGTCCAGTTGTGTAGCCATATTGTTAATGATATCCTGCTTGAAATCAGACAGCAAATTTGTTATCTCTATTTGGGAAACTCCACTGGAAGAAGACTTGCCCACTGTAGCTTGATGACCCCTACCCTTCTTCACATTTTCTCGAGAGTAATTGAGACATATTTTCTTGATATCATCCCAAGGTAGTTGGGTTATATCACCTCCTCCCATCAGGTCCAGGGAATCTATACAGGTATCACTGATTCCCCTTAGAAAAAGTAGTTTCTGAGATTCTTTGTTGAGAGTATGGTTTGAATTATTTTTTAGGGAAAATAAGAATCTTGAAATATAATCCTCCATACTTTCATCCTCCTTCTGCTGAATTCTGAATATATCATTTCCCTTACTACCACTCTTACAATATTCCTTATATTTGTCAAGAAAATTTGTTTGCATGGTTGCCCAACTATCAACAACACCTCTCCCCAAACTCATGAACTATCTAAGAGCTCCCTCCTTTAGGGTGGAAGGAAACAACTTCAGCTTGTGAGCATCTGAAGTGTAGTCATAACTACGATAGAGGATATCAAACTCAAACAAAAAAGTTTACGGGTCCTCTGTAACTGGGCCATAGAACTTGGGAAGTAATGACGAAGGAATATTTTTTAGGTTGTCAGTATCTCGCTGGGGAACAATGGGAAACTCAAAAGCAGGAGGTGGATTAGGTGGATTATTTTCCATATTTGCATGCTGGAATATCAGAGAAAATGGATTTTCCTTAGGTTCTTCATCAACTTGGTTAAATGGTAATTCAACAAATAGGTTTTCAGGGAGGAACCTTCCCAGTGTGTTTCTTCTTCTTCTATGCATGCAATAGAATAAAAGGTATTTGAAAAGAACTTGAAAATACTTAAACAATGACTATAGCAGGTTCTTAGATTGACACCATCCCCGAAAACGGCGCCAAAAATGGTCACACCCATAAAAGGATATAAAATTCATAGTAGAACTAAACTTGGGAATTGGACATTCAAACAGGTGACTAACATCTTCTCATGGTCGTTCATTTACTTTATCAAACCAAGGAACATATACTTGAAATGGAGTAGCATGGTATGTGCACTAAGAACTAGTTTCTAGTCACCATCTATAGAAAGCAAATGCTTAAAAGTAATGCAACGTAAAGATTTTTAACTCAAACACAACTTCAGCTAGAACATAAAGCATAGCAACTATTATTAAAGGACAAACTGTGAACTGGCCTTATGCTATAGGAATAGACACAGGGATGGATTCCCAATGCTGCAGGAGCAATACAAAGCTGAGTTTGCGTTGAAATGTATAGAAATAGATTCTAACTAGTAATCAACATGAAATGAATAGTTAATTACAACAACTTGATATAGAATACTTACTAAGTGGGCCCCCTTAGCAAGCATCAACTAAATTACACAAGAAGTTGACTCAAAGCTTCATCAAATTTTATTCATACTCAGAATCAGGATACATTGATTACTCTGTTTGAAAATAAAACCTAACACAAAACTCTATTGCTTATTCAACTTAATTGTAACACATACTTTTTTTTCATCCTCGTTCACTTGCGCAGGAGGAACGATTATTTAAATGAAAAAGGAAACTAACTAACTAATAGAGGGAGTCATGATCATAAATACATTTTGAATCCGCAGATCAGATATTCATAAATGAAAGTCTATCTGCTCGACGTGACCCAGAGAAAATATATCATTACACACTCCCTAAATCAAAGGATCATTAAAGCATCTTCCCAAAGATTCGGTCAAAGAGTTATTACTGGAACAACTTCTTCAACAGAGTTGAGATTCTTGCACTTGATCAACTCCTGCTCCCTCCAACAGCCTACAATAAGTGATAGAGGTGAAGGAAAGCATACACATAAGTGACACGTCATCCATTCATTAATCACATGTTAATCCTATTCCATTATCCTAAATCATAAGCATACATCAGCCATGCGGAAGGTCAAAAAGATAATTAATAAAGTTGTCAAGCTGTAGGAATATGGAATTCATTACTACAGGATACTACCTAAAAAGTCTTTAATCTATAGGTTTAAACAACTATTAATAACAAAAGTAAGAGTATCAAAAGTTTCAAACTATGAGCATATTTAAGGCTCATTAGTTCTCCTAGCTCAGCATGATGAAAATAGAAAAAGGAGGGCCATCTACTACATCAACCAAACCATGGTAGGGAATGAGTTAAATTATTCATTCATTGAAAAATATTGTCTACCAGTGGTGTTTGCCTCACAAAAGTTGAGACACTATATGTTAACACATAAAATCAAACTCATTTCCAAGATTGACCCACTCAAGTATCTTCATTCCAAAGCACTGCTCACAGGAAGGATGGCCAAGTGGGTCATGATCCTATCATAGTACAACATTGAGTACATAGAGCGTAAGGCCATCAAAGGGAAAGCTATTGCTGACCAATTGGCAGAAGCACCAATGTACTCAGAGAATCTGCTAATTTCAAAGTTCCTAGATGAATTCATCTTCAACTTGAGAATAGTAGAACATTGGAAGATGTACTTTGATGGTTCCTACACATAGGATGGATCAGGAGCCAGGGTATTTTTCATCCCTCCATATGGGAACTACATACCAAGATCCTACAAGTTGACATTTCCTTGCACAAAATATATTGCAAAATATGAGGCCTTAACCATAGGATGCAGAATAGCAGTGCAACGACATATCAAGGCTCTCAAGGTGTATGGGGATTCACAACTAATAATAAAACAAGTGAATGATGAGTACCAGACTAAGGATGATAAGCTAACTCCATACAAGAAATTGGTGGAAAGCCTTAGGAAGTCTTTTATTGAGATCACATTTGAGTAGATACCTAGAGAAAACAATAGAGAAGCAGATGCCATGGTGACAATTCGATCCCTATTGGACATCCCTCGCAATATCCCAAAGCATGAATTCTGAGTAGAGCAGCTTCTCATGCCTACATTCGAGGTATCAGAGTTTGAATTTGTGTGCAAAATCATTGGTCCTGGTGATCCCTACTATCACAATATATACACCTATTTGCAAATAGGAGTCCTACTTGTTGACTTACCCTCAATCGTAAAAAGAACCTTTATCAAAAATTCCTCTCATTTTTTCATCCTAGGAGAAAACCTTTACCATTGGAGCATAGAAGGAGCCTTGTTACAATGTCTAAATGCTAAGGAGGCCTTGATTTCCTTAACTGAGGTGCATAATGGCATATGTGGTTCACACTCAAGTGGTATGACCTTGTCCAAGAAACTACTGAGGATGGGTATTATTGGCCTACTATGGAAAGAGAAGCACATGACTATGTTAGAAGGTGCCTACAATGTCAGCAGTATGGGGACCTCATCCATGCTCCAACTCAAGAGCTCCATCTGATTGTCACACCATGGCCCTTTTTGCAGTGGGGGCTCAATCTCATTGGAAAACTCACCCCCACCTCATCCAGTGGCCACAAGTTTATCATCACCATCACTGATTACTTCACAAAATGGGCAGAAGCAGTACCAATGACATATATAACTAGAAAAAATATATCTAAGTTCATCCTAAACTACCTAATATGCCACTACGGTTTCCCATAAGCCATTATCTCAAATAATGGGACATCATTAAAAAATCAAGATGTCCATGACCTATATGACAAATTCAAAATCCAACATTTCTTTTCCACCCCATATTATCCCCAAGGAAATGACTAAGTCGAGGCTCCAAACAAGACCATTCTAAAAATCTTGACAAAGATGATCAATGAAGTTGGTCATGATTGGCATCTCAAACTAAATCCCACCCTTTGGGCCTATCGAATCAGTATTCGCACACTAATAGGTGCCACCCCCTTCTCCCTGGTCTACAAATCAAAAGCCATATTACCCATCAATATCGAGCTCCCGTCGCTAAGAATATTAGTATAGAATGTCATCATGGATGAGGAATACCGAGTATCACAACTTAATGAGATGGAATTGATAGATGAACGACGAATGGAGGCATTGAACCATCTACAGGTGTATCAGAACTGACTCAAGTGGAACTATAATAAGAAGATCAAGAACAGGACATTCCAGGTAGGAGAACTTGTGCTAAAAGAGAACCAGAAGAATGTCCCAAGCCTAGACGACAAAGGAAAATTTGAACCCAATTGGTTGGGACCCTTTGTCATCATAGCAAGCTACAAGTCAGGGGCATATTAGTTTTCAACACCTAAAGGCGAGCCTCTGTAGGAGCCCATCAACAGCTCCCCTCTCAAAAAAAATTATGCCTAAATCATTCAAGGTATAGAACCAAATTTTTTAAAAAAAAATAGAAAATGTCCTGAAAAAATGGTTACCCTGATGAAACCTTGACAAATAGGCATCTTGGTAACAACAAAAAAATCAAAAAAGAAAAAATTCCAAAAGAAAAAATTAGAAAAAGGATTAAAAATAGTAAAGAAAAAAATTGTCCTCTAGTGAAAACCACTTTGGTGGTGCTTTGGGCAAGTACCATGGTGAAAACTTGGCAAATAGGCAGCTTGTGTAAATAAGCACTTTCCATAGACTAGCATCTTCATGGCTTGTTTTGCATCATCCATCCATTACTCTTCCATCATCCATCGCAATCCATATCACCATCCATCATCTGCTCGACATCTACATCATAGCTTGGTCATTTGTTCATGTCATGATCCCTCCTAGTACTACTCATCCCATTCTTAAGGTTAGTTTGTCCCGCCTTTATTGAAGTAGTCTATTGCATCATGCTGGGAGCATGTTCTCATTGGATTAGATTCATGTATATTCTTGAAGTCCCTAAATCATAAAATCCAAAAACATCAGAAAATTAGAAAATCCAAAAACATTCATGAAACCAAGAAAATCCAAAAACATTCAAAACATATCAAAAATTCAAAAGACAGGTCAAAAATTAAAAAAAAAATAGAGTTGTCTTGTTGAACTACGTTGTCTCTGAGCTTTATACGTAGGAAAGGTTGATCTTTGATCATCCCCCAAGACACTTAGGTCAGTCCTTTAGGAGTCCATCATAATAAACTGGCAGTTGATTTGTTCATATCTCATCAATAATCAAGTTTGTGCCAGTCAAATTGCATGGTCTGTACGTGTATAACATAGGCAAGGCTAATCTAGTTGATCAGCCCCTGAGGGCCCTAGGATAGGTCTTTAGGTAAGTCTCTTGGTCAAAATCTTGGAAAACCCCAAAACATTTGAAAATTTTAAAAATCAAAACATTTGTAAAATCTTGAAAATACCAAAAACAACCTCAAAACAATTCAGAAAACTCCAAAAATATCTAAATATTTGAAAAAATCCATCTGTCTTATCTCACTTTCACCCACAATAAACATAACTCATAATAAACAATTGTCATCCTCAACCTTTGGTAAAACAATTTGAAACAATTCTAGCAGATTAGAAGTGAAAAATCAAAACATCAAAGTCTAAGGTCTAGGATAGTACGTAAACAAGTTGGTCAACTCTTTGTGTCAATATCCCATCATCCAATTAGTCCCAAATAAATCATCTGATAACATCATGTCCTAGGATGTATCCTTCCTACAATGGGCATTTTTATCAGAAAGAACATTTTACATAAATGAAATGACGTGTCTCCATCCACTAACAAGTCCTAGGATGTATTCTTCCTACAATGGGCATTATCTATTGGCAATCATTTTAGTTCTTATCCTTAAAAACACATTTCCTTTTGGTTAGAGGTATGAAGAACATTAGCTTTATTGTTTACTTTATCTTTTTCTATTTGGCTTATCTTATTACGCTCATTTTGATGACCTCTTGATGATGTCCCAAACGAAAGGATTTAGAGAGAAAGGAATGGGGCAATGATCATTATCTTTTATATGTTGTTCTTGTTGGATATTCTTGTAATATAACCTTGGTCATACATGATTTGTTTGGTTTGTATGGAGGGTGTTTTAGGTTTCTTTTTTACCACATATGAAGGCTTTCTTTCCTATGTTTTGGTTTGAGATATTTGAAATATATGAACTATATTCTAAATAAGGTTTTGTATGTTAGGTGTGAACATGAGTACTCCTATCTAATTGTCGAGTCAAATTCCATCACACTAGGTGAAACACCATCCTAGTTCTTTATACCTTGATGCATCGTGCTTATGTGTGTTATCAAACATAAGGTAAGTAGCCCTTTAAAAGTCCCAATTCTTGATAAGAAAATCATCCATCTCTCATCATCAAAAAGTTGGCTTGTTGAATCCTCTTGTCATCATCTCATTTCTTCTTTCTTCTCTCCGGGCTAATAATTAATCATCATCCCTAATGCATCCATCCTGTATCCATAAACCATCATCATACTACATATCATATCATATCATATAAGAAACACTGATCATTTCACATGCATTTTCATCATCATAATATAGATCTGTCAGTCTAAGCATCTCATAAATCATACATTTGCATAAAACATCCATTGCATAATAATATAGGCATTGTCACATCATTATCATTTAAGTTGATTATAATAATATAGATTGGTTATTCTAAGCATCTAAAAAACCATCTCATTTGCATCATCATCATAACCATCCATACGTCCATCTTGAACCTCTTTGTCACCATATTGACCTGTTAGCTCTCAAAAAATGTAGGTTTGAACCACGAAAGGTTTCCAAGCTTTCACAACATTTTAGGGTAACAGACAAGGTCAAAAGATTTAGACCCTCTACTCTTCAGGTGCAGCTAGACCTTGGCGGGTGTACCTATATGAATTGTGCAGGCTTGATGTGCTTATCTTTCTTGAAATGTTTTGCCCACAATGGTAGATAGGAGTGGACAAATGAATTCAAACTTGATACAAATAGCAATAGCAATCTTCTAAATCTAAAACCTAAAATTCTCAATTAATAGATGTAAAAGAAATGAATGAATCTAAATGAAATGTAGAGACCAGTGCCTTATTGTGTATGCGGAGTGCAATGAAACAAAAATGAGCAACTTGTTCTGGTAGAAACTCAAATTGTCAGCATATGTTTTGTTTATAACTTGTATAAACATGCAGGATTATGACCACTAAGCTCTACTTGAATAGTCCAAATGAATCTCCCTAATTACAGTGATCAACTAAGAGGATTTAATCTCTCCTTGAAAGAACCAATCAATTTATCACACAGCTACAACAAATGTGTACTGATAAACTGAAAATAAACTTGTTATATCAATTTAGACAACAAGAAAAAATCAACTTGGAGAAAACTTAGTAATACTTTTCATAAATCTAACAGACAATTGACACTAGAAATGAGCTGCAACATCAACTGATTCTCATTAAAGTCTCCATTTTGAAATCATACATCATAGTCTTTGTTTTCTAGAAAAAAACTATCTAACTGTATATTCTCTACCTTATCTACTCTAAAAATCTAAAAAAATCTCTTTATTCACAATCGGGAATGAACATTTATACACCAGCATCTGAACAAGCACATCGTTTCATATTCCAATGTAGGTGAACAGTTGCAATCAGGCAAATCCATGTCAGCCTGCAACTACATTTAGAAATTCTCATGTTGGCCACAGTGTCAAAGATTTTGTTAATCATCACTTAACAGTCACTAAGACAACTCTGTAAGTATGTCGAAGGAAATTATATCGCTGTCATCCCGTGCTCTTTTTGTTTTGCCATGACCCCACAGAGTCGGGGAGATATCACATTGATCGCTTTATGTTTCCCTGAGATCACCTTTCTGTTATACTTGTTCCAATCGCCGAGACATAGGAATCTTTCTCACCGAGACGTGCCCATCATTCGTCTTCGCCAAGACAATTCATAGTCGAGGAGACGCTATATAGATTTCCCTCTGTTTTATTGAAAGTCCACATGATACATTCTGGTTGCCGTGACATATGGTTTTTCTCGTCGATGAGTCCATCTGTCCCATGTATGTCGTTGTATCTTTCCACTATCAAGAAAACCTCTCGTATAATAAATTATGACATATCGAAACACCCTGAACTCACACCTTCATTTCGCTGAGACAATATTGTTCTCACACCGAAAACCATTCATTAGACTTTGTCGGCAAGACTCAACGGGCTCGCCGAGACTCTACATCGAAGCTCATGAGTCTTACTGAGATACTCCTTCCATCATGTGCATCGCCGAGACAAAAGAAACCTCTCGCTGAGAAGCATCTCCCATTTTCTTTCGCCAAGACATTTCAAAATCGAGGAGAGGTCCCAAAGAATCCATCAAGTCATACTGAGATATCCTCAACTCATTTTAGATTGCCAAGAGAATGCAATTCTTATACCGACAGAGACCCTTTTGTTTTATGTGCTTCGCTATAACTTTATGATATCAGGAGACCTCTTGTAGAGCATACAATATCTCACCGAAAGTCTTCATCCACCTTTGCGTGTCACTGAGACAAATCAATTCCTATACCGACATAGTCTTCATGTGTAATATCGGCGAGACCGGAGGTCACTCACCAAGATATTACATCGATTCTCATTAGTCTTACCGATATTTCCCTTTCTTGTTGGTCAGTGAGACCCTTTGAATTCTCTATGACTTACTTCGAAGAAAACATCTCTCACTGATGAGCATTTTGATACAAACCCTTTGAAAAAAGTCGGCGAGACATATACATTTTGCTATGTCTTCACACCGAAAACCCCTTGTTTGGCCGAAATGAAAGCACATGTATTGTTCGGTTAAAATACTCCTAATATATATTCCTTTATCGACATTCGGCAAGAAAAGGTGAGTTCGCCAAGATGTTTCCCTGAAGAAAATCTCTCACCGATGAGCACCCCCTTGTCGCCGATCGGCGAGACAATAAGGTCTCGCCAAGACCCTATCTCGAAAGCAACCTGTTTGGCAGAAATAAATCCATGCGAGCTAATCAGTGAGACACATTAGGTTTGTTGTAACATTACGTTGATACCAACAAGTTTGGCCAAAATGAACATTCGAAGTGCAAGTCAATGAGACAAAATGAAATCGGTAGGACCTCATTTCGACGGTGCAACACATGCTGATATGAATCATCATCAGTCGCTGAAAGGTGAATGCACATGACCTATGATCGCTGGGACATCAAAGAAGTCTCGCCGATAGACCTGAAGCATATAAATGTTAGCA
Source organism: Sequoia sempervirens (assembly GCA_007258455.2). Taxonomy (NCBI): domain Eukaryota; kingdom Viridiplantae; phylum Streptophyta; class Pinopsida; order Cupressales; family Cupressaceae; genus Sequoia; species Sequoia sempervirens. The sequence continues at coordinate 22,954 of VDFB02175462.1, forward strand.
CAAAAACAACATGGGTCGGGGAAACAGCCATAAGCCTATGTTAATAGGAACTGCAATATGGAAAATGCATGACCCGATGGATTTTCTGGGGCGACATGGGAAAAATGTACTCGTGGTGGGACTTATTTGGAAAAATATGAATGTGAACAATATGTAAAATCATTAGATTTTTATAGTTCCAACACGACCTTCAAATAAAACTTTTCGCTCAATCTCTCGAGGGGGCAATGTACAAGTATATATTTTTTCACTAGGGCATCTAGAAAAAGCAAATTTTTTTTGAATTTTGATAAAGACATGTTTCTTCTTTGAACCAACACAACAAGTGCATCTCTTCAAAGAGGGGAAAAATGTAGACATGTAAAATGTATTTATTGACATTACACAACTAATCCTAATTTAACTAACACCACTTCATCCTAAATCATCCCTCTGTCTAACCATTTAATTGAATAGCCCTTATTTGATTAAATTAATCTATTTTCCTCTCTTAGATAAATAAATCAATTTTATAGTTAAGTTATTATTTCTCATTAATCAAATAAATCATTTGATTAATCCCTTTATCCCTATTTTAATTAAATAATTCACTTTATTTAATTAAATTTCTAAAAAATTTCTATTAAATTAAATAAATTAAACCTCTATCTAGTTTAATCTAACATCATCCCCTTTAGCTAAATAAATCAAATACTTTATTTAACTAAGTCTAAATCATTCTCCTCTCAACTTTGATTTATTTAAATCCTAAAATCTAAGTCAAAATTGTCAAATCACCTAACCTCCTCTTATTTAATCAAATCCTAATAAATCTAATCTTAATCCATGTCACATCCTCTAGCTTTTCCCACTTGCACAAATAAATCAATTTAATTAATTTATTAAATCTTCATTTTCTCTCAACTTGGCATCTTTGAGGGAATATTCCTCCAAATTTGAAAATCCCTCCAAATGGGATGTGTCCTTCCAACAAGGCATTTATTTCATCTTTCAAGTCCTTTTTCCTTGAGCCAAGTGGCCATAACTCCATTTGACTCTCCCTCCACCTTGTCATTTCACTAATTTCAAATTTCAACTAATTGCATTTATGGGAATATTCATCAAAATGTGCACATTCTTTTCCCATTCACATCTTGACAAGTGACACTTTCCCATTGGATGTTGAATGATCCCACATTCATCCATTTTTCCTCTCCTTCTCTCAATCTCATCTATAATAAGAGGATTTTTCCCTCATTTTTGACACACAAGTTATGCATTTTTGAATCCACTCTTATGCACAACTCCATTATTTTCATTTAAGCTCATAGCATTTTCATCTTCATATTAGCTTGTCAAGGGTTTAGAAAGAGCTACTTTTCATATCAAAGTAGCACCAATCCACTATGGGATATGTATCCACTATGTTTTTCATGCTTTCAATTATTTTAATTTGTCATTTTTGTTTACAATATTAAACATATTGGATTATTTCATAGGAATACTACTTTTTTTCTTGTTTCAAATTTACTTCTTTTTTTTTTATAAAAAGGGGTAAAAACTTTATTGAAAATCAAAATAGAACATTACAACCAAAACAAAGGGAGCAAGCCCCATAAACGAAAAGAAGCAAGAAATCAAGTACAGAAACAAAATCAACTATCTTCCAGTATCCTTCTATCCTCTTCAAGAAATCTATCCAAATCCTAACGTAACTCAGGGGAAACTTGCATCCAATCCTCAATCTTCCTACCAGTATCATGCTCAAAATCCCATTTAGCCAAGCAGTTAGCAACCTAATTCCACTCTCTTGGGATATGAAGAAATGAAATAGCCTCCATCCTGGAGCTAACCTGAAGAATATGTTGAACAACCAAAGCCAATTTCTAGTTAATATCAGACATCTTTTTTTCATTCAACAAATTAATCAAGATCTGTGAATTAGCTTCACAAATAACCTTTTTCCATCCCAAAGCAAGGGTCTGCTCCATAGCATAAAGAATCACCAATTCCTCCATGAGATTAACAGTCTTCTCCCCCTCATGAATAGAGAAAATAAATATCACTGAACCCCCTGAATCCTTGTCGACCCCACCAATCCTAGCAGGCCCAAGATTGCCTCTAGAAGATCCATCATAATTGATCTTGAGGACTCCAGCTAGAGGAGGTAGCAACCTACCCATCCATTGCACTCTCTTTGTCCCATGCCTGCATCTTTTGGAACCACCAGAAGAAGAATGTATCCCCTAAAGACACAATCTATCCACCAACTCAACATCCCCTTTTGCCAAGGAGAAAAGCACTTCACTCTTAGCCACAACCAACTCTTGTATCATACCTAATATACACATCTACACCTACTGACCCACGAATTTAACACCCCATAATATCATGTGATTCTGTTCCAGCCAGGTCTGCCAAAGAAGAAAAGTAGGTCCAACATACCAAACATCCTACAAAAAGGAAGCCAATGAGGGGGGTCTTCCCATACTATCCCAGAACTCCACCAAAGAGGTAGCATAAACACAAGGTTTCTTCCAAACCTCTCACCACCAATGCCAAAGTTGCACAACAAAGGGGCATAACTAGAACAAGTACGAGGAATCCTCTTCCTCTTTCCCATAGAGAACACAGACCGAAGGCCCTTGGAAACCACACTTACGAATGTTATCCCAGGTCAAGCACCTATTCCACGCTAAAGTCCAAACAAAGAAATTACATTTAGGCCATGATAGCTTACTCCACACCCTCTTCACCAATGAACCTCCACCCTAACCAACTTCTGAGCCAATAACACCTGATATCCACATGCAACAAAGTAAATCCCCTTGGGATTGTGAGCCCAAGCAATAATATCCTCTTCTAGTAGAGAGCTACAATGCCTACTACAGAGAATTGTGTTAAGATCAGCCTTGCCTTCCTCCTAACCCAAATATGGCCACTGAGTGGGATCCTTCCAACAAGCCCTCTCCATTTGACCATAAAAGGAGGACTTGAAGTCACTCACCCTAGACCAACCAGCCGCAAGAAATCTTTGGCTCAAAGGAAGCAAGTGAGGAAATTGAGAGATAAGCGGAGCGAAACCATCCCAAGATTCTAACCAAAAAAGAGTTGTTAAACCTTGTCTGCAAATCCAAAATAAAACTTCCTTAATGAGCTTCGTACCCTTTTCAAGAGTACTCCAAATCACCAAACCTTTCCCCTCAAGAGGGTACCTAAGGAGATCATGTCGAGGGACGCCAGGGAAATACTTATGAGATAATATCCTGGACCACAACTAATCTTGCTCCACACACCATCTCTAGAAAGTTTAGCAACCACAACCACTCCTAACAATGTAGATTGATGAAGACCTAGACCTCCATATTGCTTTAGAATACACACATCTTCCCACTTCACCAGGCTCCACTTGGAGGATGACAAGCATCCCACCCATAAAAACTATCACAAATCAAGAGAATCCAACTCCTTAAGAAACCCCATCGGAGCCACCTGAAGCATACATCTGTAAGTAGGGAGTGCTTGCATAGCTGAATTAAGAAGCTGAACCACCCAACAAAAGATAACCATCTATGTGTCCAATGATTGAATTTCACCTGAAACTTATCAATGATATTCTACCAAGAACCCTTGGGAAGATGAACAACAGAAATTGGAATGCCCAAATATGTAAAAGGGAGAACCCCTATCTAAAACCTCAAAATATTAGCAATTCTTCTTTGAATGGGGGTGGGCGTATTGAAGAAGAAGATGGAATATTTATCCTCATTAATCAATTGCCCCGATGCCACAAGGTAAACATCCAACAACTGTCTCCAAAACGTAACTTCCCTGATAGTATCCATCCCCATAAGGGTAGTATCATCAACAAACTACAAATGAGACAACAGAGGAAAATCTCTAGCCCAATGCAAACCCTGAATGATGCCTAACCCAACATTCATTTTCAACAAATTCCCAAGACCTTCAGCAAGAAGAAGAAATAGGTACTGGAAGAGAGGGTCCCCTTGGCGTAGACACCTAGAAGCCCCAAAAAGTTTAGAATGATCTCCATTTATCAGTACTGAGAAGGATATTGACGTAACACAACTGATAACCCATTGGATCCATTCTTCACAAAATCCAAAAGCAACAAGGATCTTCCGAAGGAAGGAGCATCTAACCCTATCATAGGCCTTAGCCATATCCAACTTAATGAACATTGTCTTCTCATGGGAACTAGCCATGGAGTGGATGGTCTCAGTAGCAATAACAACCCCATCCAAAATTTGTTGACCCGCAACAAACCCACTTTGTTCCTCCAAAATCCACACTTAAAGCCACTTCTTCAATCTCTCAGCCATTAACTTTGATACAATTTTATATGCCACGTTGGAAAGGGAGATAGGCTTAAATTGTGTTAACCTATCTGCCCCTTCACACTTTGGAATGATAGCAATGAAAGTGGAATTGAGAGCATGCAACATTTGCTTGTTCCTCTTGGACTCCTGAACAACCACCAAAAGATCCAACTTTATGATATCCCAAAGCTTTTGAAAGAACTCTATTGGGAAACCATCAGAGCCAAGAGATTTTCCTCTCTTAATCTAAAATGCAATCTCCTCCTTCTCCTCTAGAGAAATCTCCCTCATTAAATACTCATTCGCCTCCCTGGAAACCAACTCAAGGATACAAGAAAGAACTTGTTCCTCCTCGACTGAACCTCCTTTTGAATCCTCTTTGAAACGAATAGAAAAATACTGTGATGCCTCAACTGTGATTTCCTAAAATGAGACAACATGATCCCCCTTGTCATTAACCAACATAGAGATGGAGTTATCATTCCTCCTAGCCATAACAGAGTTAAAGAAAAATGTAGTATTTTTGTCCCCTTCCTAGAGCCATTCAACCCGTGCCTTTTTCTTCCAATATACCTCTTCACGTAACTCACATTCCTCCACCACCTTAAGAGTTCTAGCCTCTTCTTTCAAAAGATCCTCTAAAACCCCATTATCCTGAATCAATCTCGTAACAATATTTAACTCTTCTTGGGCAGCAACCTTATCATGAAAAATATTACCAAAACATCGACGATTCCACCTTTTAAGCTAATACTTGAAAAAATGAAGAAGCTTGGAAAAGGTATACATTCTAGTACCAAAAGAAGGTCTACCTATCCTCCACCACACATCCACTTGGTCAAAAAGAGTAGAGTCCCGTAACCACATAAGCTGAAATTTGAAGGAAGGAGATTGGGTTGCCTGAGCAGAGATGATACTAAGCTTGATAGTCTAGTGGTATGAACCCCTCCAATCCAAAATTTTAGAGGAGGTAGACCACAAGTCACCAACTCAATAATAGGAGACCAAGAACTGATCCAACCTCTCAACAACACAGTCCTCACCAATCCTCCTATTATTCCAAGTAAAACGACCATTATTGGGTTGAACATAAATAATATTTAGATCATAAATGTTATCCCTAAGAAGCAGTGCAAAAGGCTCCAACCTAGCAATTCCACCCCTTTTCTCAGAAAACTCCACTATAGCATTGAAATCCCCAGCCAGAATCCACAGGTGGAAAGGAGCTAGGCTGTGAACATATCAAAGATGGGACCATAGACACTACTTACCCTAATATTCAACATGTGCATACACATTAAAGAGGAGAATACATTCGCTTGTCACAAAGCATGAGGCCACCAATGAAATAGCATATCTAGAAGACATCCACCAAAGAGGAGAAATCCTCTAGGGGTTCTATAAGCAAGACACCCCCCTAGACACACCATGAGCTCTAAAAAACTAACACTCACCATACTTCCACAAATTAGGTACCATATTCAACATACTCTCCACAGATAATTTAGTTTCCTGAAGAAACAAAACATTCAGAGATTGATTCCTAACCAAATCACAAACAACTTTTTGTCGAGGGCCACTGTTCAAGCCCCTAACATTCCAAAATAAAACAATCATTTTTGGGTACACAAGAAATGTGAATCTAGGGTCTTGACTACCTCTAACTCCACCAGAGTTTCTCCAATTGATTTAATCTTTTCCAAATGCTTTTTCCTACCCAACTTAGGATTCTTCTCACCAACCCCTTTTGTTGAATACCCATGGGAAAAGAGGACATAGAGCTCTTTTAAACTTTTGTACTAGTCTTTATAGGAAAAGGAGAACCCTCTCCCCCATTCGTTAAATCCCCAATAATAGGATCTAGCCCAAACTAAACAATCAACTGTTGATCCATGTCCATCTTCCCAATACTCATGTCCTATACAACCTGTATAGTCTCTGAAGGAGGCCCATCCTTTCCAAAACCCAAAGTTCCATGATCCAAGTTCATCAAACTTGGATTCATTTCTTATTGGTTGAGATCATCTAGCACCTCAAACCTGTTAAAAGTAACATCATCCTACCTCTCCCCCAGAGTCCTCTTATGCCCCCGACTCCTATTACAAGCTTTGATAGAGAAATATCCAGCCTCCCCAGTACCATCACCTGAAATAGGCTCCTTCCCCTTATCAATCCCAGGTGGATTGTGAGGAGTTTGGGCAAATTGGGTCCCCATCAACTTAGCCCTAGGGCACCTCTGTTGCAAGTGTCCATACTCATGACAAAGTCGACACTGAAAAGGAAAAGTTTCATAGTCTAACTATTTCACCCATGTATATAATCCTGCACTCACTTCCATAGAATCTGAAAATGGCATGCTTAAATCAATTTCCAGACAGATATGGGAAAAAGTCATTACCTTTTTAAACTGCATCTATTGTGAAAGCCCAACTGGTTTACCAAGTATTGAAGCCACTAAATGTAGAACATCCTCTCGCCAACATTTGAATGGAAACCACGATAGTTGAACCCACACTAGAACCCTATTCGGGAGCTCTTAAGTTAGATTGAAGCCTGCATGCCACTGCTTCATAAACAAGCCCACTTGGTTATAGAAATAAGGACCCCCCTCGAAAATCATATTCCGATCAGCCATGCAATCAAATGAAACCATAAAGTAATTATTCGCTAAGAGCCTAATATCCATCTCTCCTTCTGGTAGCCAGGTCCTTTGAGCCCAACATTCAAAAAATTGCAATGAGACTCTTAAACCCATAAACTTGCAATAAAAGGAGTGTTTCAAATAATATTAAATATCATCTACCAGCATCTCCATCGAGATAACCAATTTAGGTCTCTCTTTACATCTTTCCAAACATCCATTAATTTCGTAATCCTAGATCCTCTAGATGACCCAGAACCATTCATCTCTTGAACCGACGTAAACAAATTATTATCGAAAACCTTCGCACCCTGTGTCGAAGGTTTCGATCCAAAGGCTAATAGGAAATCCATCTTGGAGCTAACCCCAGATGATTCCCCTCAAGACATGAAACCAGAGCGAGACCCTAAGTGGACATGCAAGCCTCTGGGTCGAGAGAATAGAGGAAAACACCCACATGAGGGTTAACACAATACCCCTCCAACTTCACCCATAGCCCATCAAAACTCACAAGTCTTAGGTTCAAAAAGAAACTTCCTACACCCAATCGGGAAATCTCAGAGCCCAAGGAGAATGGTCGTGCACCAAACACCCAAAAAACACCCAGTGAACTTAGCCCCACATGGGCCTTGTAGACGAACAGAGGCACACCAAGCATCGGCACACCAAATCACACCCGGTCGCCACCTCTCACAGAATAAATGCAGGCCCAAACCTACTGGTGCAAGCCAAACACCCACTATTGCATGCCAAGGAAAGCCAACAATGAATGAAGGAAGACACATCTGAGCAACACCCTGAACGCAAAAAGATCCCCGCATGACGCACCAGCAAGAAAGCATGGAGAGCGAGCTAGGGCACTGATCCCCTAGCTTGACCAACAGATCTCGAAATCTCCATTGACTTTAGTCGTTGGTTGTTTCAAATTTACATCATGCTAATGTTTATGGGATATTTTAAGCTTGTAGATTTGGGGTGCTACATATGGCACTAGAATGAGGTAAATAAAAAAATAGAGAAAATTGCAAACTCGATTCTCTATGAAAAGCAACTGAATAGTGGAAAATATGGGACTGAATGCTGTGCTATAATGTTGATCATCTCTTGTTACTTCTAAATGCATTCTTTTAACTATTTTTAAGGCATTTCATTATTACATAGGGCATAGATTTTCTTTTAACTATTAAGTTTTCCTGTTTACTATTGATCAATTCATTGGATAGGGATGCAAAATCGTTGTTTCTTCTAAATAAACTTCAAACTTTGTGAAGTTGTTATTTGTGTGGCGTGGGAACTAAACAAAGATGATTTGATACGCCACCGAGGGTGCTATTGTATTTGGATGCTGCCATAAATTTCACTTCTTATCATCATTAACTCACTTTCGAACGTAGGAAACCATACCAACACAACATCAGGTATCAAACTACATTTTCCTTCAAAAAATATTTTTCGGGAAGAGAAATTAAAGGCGAGGTGGTGATTAGTACATTTTTTCTTTAGGTGGCATGTGACAACATTTATTGTTTACTTTAAACAGCATGTGCTGCCATGCACCGTTTGTTTATTTAGTGAACCTTTCTACCAAACATGAATATACGTATAAATATGAAAGTAGTTTTTTAATGAAATCATGGGCTAATTAATCTATCTGCTAGGCGCTTATAAATTTTGTTTCGATTATTCTCTTCTTTGTGCTTAAAAATTACCGGAGCTTGAAAAATCTTATGATCATTGGGGTAGTTTTTGTCAACTATGCACCTATTCATGTTTCCTGAACATATGTCATATTTGTTTCACATATACTCATGCATTTTAAAATAAGATTGCCCCCCCTTCATTATGTTTTTTCTACTTCTTATTATGTTTCTTTTTGCATTGCATTTTTTTCTGATTCAACTCACAATTTTTTTTTCCTCACAGATTTCTCTAAAGATTTAAAAGGAATATTCAACTCATAATTTCTATTAAAGATGCGTCATTCAATTTGAAGCATTTATTCCAATAATAAACATATTCCTTAGTTTTCAATTGCAGACGCGATGATTGCATTAGCTTGAAAGTATCTTTACTCATTTTTTTTATATACGCCATGCCAGTAGCAATGCCTGTTCGTCAACTTCTTTGTGGTGATGGGACCGACCTACTTATCCTTCTCTATATGGGAAATAGGGGTTGAAGCTGAGATGGATACATGATAAATACATGATTTATAAATACTATAGGGATTCCAATATGTTTTCTACGCCTCAGCCAGAGTGTGCACAATGAATATAATGCCTTTATTGTAAAGTGGCAACAATTTTTTTTACATTAGATAAATGGGTTCATCTACCTCTCTCTCCACTAATTGTTTAGTATCCAACTTAGATTACCTCAATATATCCCTCGCAATTGACTCACGGGCTTATTAAGGCATGAATCTCTTAACTATTTAGGTTTCTTCACAGATCTTGTCATTGCTACTGGATTTGGTTTTTCATGACGTTATAATCTCTATCTTCAACATCAAATGTGATAAAGTTGCAAGTCACTATCAGTTTCAAGTAGTTCACCAAACCCTCTCTATGCTTCCACTTAATTCACTATTTTGTACACTTGTGAATGGTATTTTCTTGAAAGCTTCTAGAATCTTTTTCAACATGAACATTTTGTGCACATCATACTAATATTGCATTCCATGTAACCACGTTCTTATAAGAGAGTTTTGTTTGTTTTTATAGTCATTGACTTTACACCTACCAATTGTATTAGCTTGAATTTCCATAAACCATTTAGTCATTGTTATCTTTTCTTCTTTGAAGTTGTGCACCTTTTGAAGTTTTTAATTTGCAATGTGTCAATGGCCTTTAGAAATAAGTTGAGGAATTAAACTAGCTGAGGAATCAAAATACTTTCTATTTTTTAGCGTAATTTTAGGATGGGTGAGATACATATGTAGGTTGCTCAACTGAATATTGAGTGACATAAAAGTTTTGTGCAAAATAGTAGGGTGTTCCAGATTCGGCTTGTATTTTCCTATGGAATTTTAATATGTTAAATCAACAACTTGTTAAGCTTGCCACTTCAATGTTCCAAGTGGGATAATCATCTTTCTATTTATATTATTCTCAACACTTTTGAAGAGGGGGAAATCCATTACTAATAGCACCATTGCATCTAGGATTTCATTTGGAATTTTCATGGTGATTTGGTGTTTGCTTAAGATATGAATCTATTCTTCCAATAGTGGATCAATGGGACATCGATTGGAATGTTAGATTAAATGATCTCTACTGTTTTCGAAATATATATATATATTTTAAGAATATTTTGTTATCTAAGAAGCAGGTCGAGGATTTACATAAAATTCTTGAGTTTAATGTTAACTATGGTGTGATTCAGTAGGTTATACGATTCATTGAATACCATTTTGAACAATTTATTTCACCTAATCCTTTCAAGCGCATGGATTACCCTATGCTTGGTTGGCATTCTAAATCTTATATTCATTGAGCTATTAATACAGTTTAGATTAAATCACTTTGTCTATACTTGGTTGGCATCATTAAATCTATAGCTCAGCTATCCAAATTATGATATTTGATGTGGACTTTGACTATGCATAAAAATGATTTGAGTATGGGCAATTCAAATTTTCTTTTTTTTAAGAAAACAATAATTATTAAAACAAGTGAATCATAAAAGTGGCCTTGAAACTTTTTTGAACAATTATATTCACAAGTTGAAAGTGGATTTAGGAGGTGAATGTTTAATAAGTCACTTTTCTAAAATAAATAATTGAATTATTTTCCTTTTTATCTCTCAAACACTTGTTTCTAAGCATTGTTTTCTTATTTTGACAAGTTTGGAAATTCATTATGCTTGAAACTATATTTATCATATTAAGTTATTATGGATTTCTTGAAATTAATCTTATTTTTCATGGTTTTGTGATGTTTGTATGTTAAGGTTGACATTGGAATCGAGCATTGGAATCAAGTGAAAACAAGCAGATTGGAGTTGAAGAAAATTGAGGTTTAAATCTTGAAATCAACAAAGCATTTTTAAATGCTTAGAGCTTCCATTCTATTCTTTAGTTTTCTGTTTTAGGTCAACTTGCATCTATTTGGGCTCTAAAAATAACATTACAAAAGCTTTCATTTTTGCTACAAAGGGCTTAAAGAGAACTTTAGACAAACTTAATAGATTTGGTTTGAGGCTAACAATTGAATAGGAAACTTTCATATTTCATTTTGGTGCAATAAAAGGAATCAAATCATTTCTTTATGGACTTAAAATGAACATGCACTTCTTTTTTTATAATCAATTACCCAAAGTAATATCATTAAAAGGACGTATGTGCTTCTCTTGTTGTTGACAATGATCTTGAGAATCAAAAGTCCTTTTGGTGACATTAAGTTGTGTAAATGATTACCCACACATTTCAATTTGGATCTTAAAATTGAACAAATCTTGGGAGTTTGACTGCAACATATAGTGTGTGTTCTCTCTTTGTTTCTAAACAAAGATGGATCATACTACATATATGTTTGCTCACTTTTGTGTTATCTAAGAGGGTCTACCTTGTGGGAAAAAGTAATCACCCAAGGGAACAACCTAACTAGGAACACAATAAAGCCAAGGGACATCCACCTAGGATATAATTGTGGGTACTTGAAGAAACACAAGTATCATGAGGATTGTTCCGACGAGAAGGGAAACAATGATCTCTTGCCGCATGGATGATCCCCCATGAACGAAATTCCAACATTCAAACCCTTGTTTAGAAAAGGCCAAAATCCTTGATCTATTTGTTGGTGCAAGAATGGTCATTCTAAAGCTGCCCCATAATTTTATGGCTTATAGTAGAAATGGAAAGTATGCCATGGGAGATTCATGGGTACTGATGCTTGGCTGACCCGAGAAGCGAGTGCACTGTAAGGGGGATCTTGTGTGGTTAAGCATCTAACCATTCGCTAAAAGTAACTGTAGCTAGACTTGTGCAAGTAGGTATTCAACAAATACAATCTTTCATATCCATAGGGTTGTGCATGTTCTTGGAAAAAAAACAATTTTCTTGATCATGAAAATTGGGAAAACAAACATTCAACACTGTCATCAAATTTCAAACCCTTTAGGAAGCAAATATCTTTTACAAAATTCAAGTGTTATTTCTTGCCCTAGGGATTCTATCCTTAGAGGTTTCTAAACATTTGGATTTATATCTCAATTTTCTTACTAAATTCAACAATAGGAAACCTTTGCCTTGATTTCCTTAATTTCCACACAATACACTTTGTGGGATGATAAGAAGTTAAGACATTGGACATTTAGTTTGAAAACCTAATTAGGAATTGTTTATGGTAAAAGGATTTCATTAAGAAAATCTAAGAACAATTGAACCCCACACATGTGTCTCAAATGATTTCACGCAAGATCAAAATACAGAAACCAAAATCAAAACCTCTTGGTCCAAAAGATCATCAAAAGCATCTCTTAATTCTCTACAAATTTATTTTGATTCTCATTTCCTAATAGGGTGATGGTGAAATGTATGAAAGGTGGATGATATGGATGTTTTAAACTCTTAGAAGATCTTGAGGGAGATGCTAGACTTTTGGGAATTTTTTGGGTTCCTAGATTCTCGGATTTGATTTTGACCTTGACTTGGTTCTGGATTGTTTTGATTTTGGATAATGAACAAATGTATCCAAAGATGTTGGATGTTATCTATGGGATATAATTTCTCACAAGATGATAATTTGACCAAGTGTAGGAGAAGGATGCATCTACCCACACTGAACCAAACAAGATGAGTTGATGAGAATTCAACTAAGCATATGGAGAAGGATACATCTACATATACCTAGCTAAACAAGATGATTTGATGATAATTCAACTAAGCATATGGAGAAGGATGCATTAACATATACCTAGCTAAACAAGATGATTTGGTGTTTGATTAAAGGATTTTTGGTTCGAGGATTTTGATTCATGGATTTTCCAAAAAGTCTAGCATGAAGGATGGTTTCAATATTTTCAAGAGTTGGTGAGATGATCTTGGTTTGATGTTTGAAAGATGGATGAAGATTTACTTTGATCCTATGTGTACCTAAAAAGACTCTTGTTTACAAGACCTTGGTTTTGAAGAACACACTTTACTCTAAATAAGATGCTCAAATTGTTGAAAAAGACTTGGATTTTGAAAATAATAAAATGAGTACAAATTGGGATTGTTTCTTGAAGCTCTTTTGTAAAATTTGAAAAGCAATCTTTGTTTAAATTCGTAGAGCATTGAGAGACACTTTTGATGATCTGTTAGACTAAGAGGTTTTGAGTTTGGTTTCTGGATTTTTATCTTGCATGAAATCATTTGAGACACATGTGTGGGGTTCAATTATTCTTAGATTTGCTTAATGACTTCCTTTTACCACAAACAATTCTTGATTAGGTTTTCAAACTAAATGTCCAATTTCTTAACTTCTTATCATCCCACAGAGTGTATTGTGTGGAAATTAAGGAAATCAAGGCAAAGGTTTCCTATTGTTGACTCTAGTAAGAAATTTGAGATATAAATCCAAATGTTTAGAAACCTCTAAGGATAGAATCCCTAGGGAAAGCAATAACACATGAATTTTTTCAAAGATATTTGCTTCCTAAAGGGTTTGAAATTTGATGACAGTGTTGAATTTTTGTTTTCCCAATGTTCACGATCAAGCAAAGTGTTTTGTTTCTAAGAACATGCACAACCCTATGGATATGAAAGACTGTATTTGTTGAATCCCCACTTGGACAAGTCTAGCTATGCTTACTTTTAGTGAATGGTTAGATGCTTGACCACACAGGCTCCCCCTTATAGTGCACTCACTTCTTGGGTCAGCCAAGCACCAGTACCCATGAATCTCCCATGGCATACATTCCATTTCTATGAAAAGACATAAAATTGAGAGGCGGCTTCAGAATGACCATTCTTGCACCAACAAATAGATTAAGGATTTTGGCTGTTTCTAAACAAGGGTTTTAATGTGGGCATTCCATTCATGGGGGATCATCCATGCGGTGAGAGACCATTTTTTCCTTCTCGTTGGAACAATCCTCGTGATACTTGTGTTTCTTAAAGTACCCATACTTATATCCCAGGTGGAAGTCACTTGGCTTTAGCGTGTTCTCGGTTGGGTCATTCCCTTGGGTGATTATTTTTTCCCACAAGGAAGGACCTCTAATATAACACAAAAGTGAGCAAACACATTTTTAGTTCAATCGATCTTTTTTTAGAAACAAAGAGAGAACACATGCGATATGTTACACTGACACTTGCAAAATTTGTTCAATTTTAACATCCAAATTGAAGTTTGTGGGTAATCATTTACACAACTTAATGTCACCAAAAGGCCTTTTGATTCTCAAGATCATCGTGAGGTGAAAGAGAAGTGCATACATCCTTTTAATGATATTACTTTGGGTAACTGATTACAAAACAAAGAAGCACATGTACATATTAAATCCACAAAGAAATGATTTGATTCTTTTTATTACACCAAAAAGAAATATGAAATTTTCCTTGTTCAATTGTTAGCCTCAAACCAAATCTAGTAAGTTTTTCTAAAGTTCTTTTTAAGCCCCTTGTAGCAAAAATGAAAGATTTTGTAATTTCCTTTTTAGAGCCCAAAAAGACGTGAGTTGACCTAAAACAAAAAATAAAGCATAGAATGGAAGCTCTAAGCATTTAAAAATGCTTTTTTGATTTCAAGATTTAAATCTGCTTGTTTTCACTTTATTCCAATGCTTGATTCCAATGTCAACCTTAACCTACAAACATCACAAAACCATGACAAATAAGATTCATTTCGAGAAATCCTTAATAACTTAATATAATAAATATAGTTTCAATCATAATGAATTTCCAAACTTGTCAAAGTAAGAAAAAAATCCTTAGAAACAAGTGTTTGAGAATTTCGGCAAGGGAGGAATGCAATTACCTAAAATTAATATTTTCTATTGGATCATGCTACAGAATAAGATTCTCGCTTTGGACAATCTCGGAAAGAGAGGAATCCAATTACCTAACAGATGCTACATGTGCAGGAATGATGATGAGACTGTTAATCATATTTTTCTTCATTGTCCTTTTGTATCGCATATCCGGGGAAAAAATTTTGCGCATCTTGATGTGGTTTGGGTTACCCCTGCTTCAGTCAAAGATTTTTTCTTCCAATGGAAAGATCCATCAAAAAATATTTTTGTGCGTAGGCGCTGGTCTTTTGTTCTACTTTTTGTTTCATGGAGTATTTGGAAGGAAAGGAACAATAGATTGTTTAGGGAAAAAGAGAAGTCAGAGGGGGACTTGTATGAAAAAATTGTTAGGGCTATAAAGGAAAATTTATCTTTAATCCCTAGAAAAATGGTTAATAAAGCTACTTGGTCTCCCTTTGATATTGCTACTGCTGAAAAGTGGAATTCAAAATTAGTTGCTTTAAAAGTCCCCATGCCGGCCTTTTGTGGGAGGGAGAATGCTAGCTGGACTTTTCCGCCTTTAGGTTGGGTGAAAGCCAATTTTGATGGTGCTGCCAAAGGCAACCCTGGGAAAGCTAGCAGTGGGTGTGTTTTAAGGGACAATTTGGGGGCTTTTATTGCAGCTTTTGTTGTGGACATTGGTACCCAAACTAATCATGTTGTGGAAGTTGTTGGGGCTTATCACACGGTTAACTTGACTTTCAATATGAATATGAAATGTCTTTGGTTGGAGGGTGATTCTAAGAACATAGAAGACTGTATTCTTGGGCTAACCCCCCCTTCATGGACCATCAAAAAGTGGATCTAAGATACAATTTCCTTATTAAGTAAATTCGACAAAGTGAAAGTTTCCCATGCCTACAGAGAAGCGAATAAGGTGGCAGATTACTTTGCCAATGAAGGGGTCAAGAAGGGTGGGGAAAACATGTGGAGGAAGAATGACTACCTCCATTATGAGGTTAAAGCTCTAATTTATTATGATTCTATGCGTGGTAGAGAAGTTTGTCTTCGCCATGATGAAGCAGATAAAGATTAAGTATGTCGATCTCATTAGATTTGATGGGACCGACATCATTTTCCTTTTCAAGAAGAGTTTTTAGCATGCTTTTTGGGTGTCTAGGAAAATATGCTTAAATGGGACCCAGAGCAACTGTAGGGTATGGTATAGCAGAGCTTTGAAGATGGGGGGAGAGAGAAAATGTGTTGAGCCGAGCTGCTTTCAATAGCACAAAAACAAGGTTAAAGCTTGGGAAAAAATTGAAAAGGGAGGTTTAGTTCCATTTTTGGAAAAGCTCCATGCAACTGATGAGAAGATGCTGGACTATTTTTCCAAAAACTAGAAAAATGGTGAGATTGTGTTGTTTGGCAGGAGTGTTAAGCTAAATGAGCAAATCATTGGTGAGATTACTGGTCTTTCGACTGAGGGTGTGAAAATTTATCGAGACCACCTGTTCTCTGATGAAGCGGTTATTAGATTTCCAAAGAAAGATAAGGAGAAGGCTAAGCTGGTTAAGGTTGCCAATAGCTACTTTGATGTGGAGTCCATTAAATCGATTTGGAGGAAAGTTTTGAGAGTCATTATGGAGTACATCACGGTTGATGGGCGCTTCACCAGGGCGTATGGTTATCACTTTGCCATTTTGAACCACTTTTGTCACAAGGTTCATATCTCTTTTCCTTTTTATTTATTCTCTTCTCTGAAGAATTTCCTTGA
The DNA here is from genome assembly GCA_007258455.2 of Sequoia sempervirens. Taxonomy (NCBI): domain Eukaryota; kingdom Viridiplantae; phylum Streptophyta; class Pinopsida; order Cupressales; family Cupressaceae; genus Sequoia; species Sequoia sempervirens. The sequence continues at coordinate 39,623 of VDFB02175462.1, forward strand.
TGAAGTTGAAAGAAACCCTAGGTGGATTTCTATTATTCACCCTAGTCTTGTCAGGCTCATCTTTGAACATTTCCAAAATTTACCTACTCTGCCTAAAAATGTTGTTGTTGGGGATTTGGACGATGAAGATACGAAAAGTAGCAAGGAGAATGATCCTTTGGCCCCTCTTGCTTTTGCTCTTGTTGGTACTAAAACCACTGTTCCCTAGTCCCTTTCTTGTCGGAATGTCCTTGTGGGTTCTGCTCTTCCTTCTTGTCCTAATCCCCAGCCTTTGCCTACTTGCCCTACCCTGGGTTCTGCTCTGTCGTCTTCTCCCCAGCCTTCACCTAGTTGCCCTACCCCAGGTTTGGTCTCTGGGTTTAAAGGAACCTTGGTTACAAAATTGGTTTCGTACTCTGGGAATTCTCTAGAAATTCATTTTGAAAAACCTATGGCCAGTAAAGAGTCGGCCCCTAGTGCCCCTGCATCTGGAAGATTTGTGAATGCCCCTAAAAGATCCCCAAAGCATGACGAAATTAATTCTGCCCCGAATAACTTTAGGCCTGAGGACATAATGAGTGTGGCAGAAAAAAGTGTTGATGGCCTTTTCACTGTTCTTAAGTTGGCCTAGAAGGAAGTTTGTGATTTGAGTGGCCGTAATAGAGATCTCAGCAATAGAGTCATGGAGTTGGAGCAAAAGGTAAGGTGGAGCTGTTATGAGAATGAGGGACAGGACACTCCCTTAACGGAGAAAAGACAACAGTTGCAGGAGGAAAGATTGACTAGACTGGAGAGCAATATGTCCAAGATAGGCCAAAATATCAGGGCCACTGTGGTGCATAATCATAAAATTTCTAGGCACAACGCCATTACCATTAACGCTATGGTGGAAAAGTTGGGAAAAAATAAAAAGGGCTCACTGGTCGTGGACTTGGATGCGGACAGAGGTTGTAGCAGAGTAGTTGTTGAAGGGATTTTGACTCGCACCTGGGCTATCACAAAGAGGAAGGCCCCTGCTTCTCCACATACAGTTCAAATCCTCAAGCAGGGATTATAGGATATGAGTGAAGTTGAAAAGGAAGTTGAGGAGCTGATGAACATCTTGGAGTAGTGTTGTTGTGGTCATCTCTGGCTTTTCGGCGGTCCTTTTTTGGACCCTGTTGTCTCTTTTTTGCTGTCGTTTCCTTTTTGGGACAGCTGTCTGTTTGTTTGGATTTTTTTTGCTCTATCTTTGTATGTTTAAACTTTGTGGTTTTAGGTCCCTATAAAACCTATTTTTTCCTTTTCAAAAACAAGTGTTTGAGAGATAAAAATGAAAATAGTTCAATTAGTTATTTAAAAAAAATAACTTATTAAACATTCACCTCCTAAATCCACTTTCATCCTGTGAATATAATTGTTCAAAACATATTTAAGGCCACTTTTATGATTCACTTGTTTTAATAATTATTATTTTCTTAAAAAAAAAGAAAATCTGCATTGCCCATACTCAAATCATTTTTATGCATGGTAAAATTCCACATCAAATCTCATAATTTGGACAACCGAGCTATAGATTTAATGACGCCAACCAAGTATAGAAAAAGTGATTTAATGCATACTGTATTAATAGCTCAATGAATACAAGATTTAGAATTCCAACTAAGCATAGATTTGGGATGCCATGCATAGGGTAATCCATGCGCTTGAAAGGATTAGGTGAAATGAATTGTTCAAAATGGTATTCAATGAAGCATATAACCTACTGAATCACACCATATCTAACATTAAACTGAAAATACTTGAAAGTCATGAACACCCAAGAATTTTATGTAAATCCTCCACCTACTTGTTATATAATAAAATATTCTAGACATATATATATATTTCGAAAACAACAAAGAGAATTTAATCTAACATTCTAATTGATGTCCCATCGATCCACTATTGGAAGAATAGATTCGCATCTTAAGCAAACACCGAATCACCAGCACAATCCCAAATGCAATCCCAAATGCAATGGCACTATTAGTAACGGATTTCCCCCTCTTCAAAAGTGTTGAGAATAATATAAATAGAAAGATGATTATCCCTCTTGGAACATTGAAGTGACAAGGTTAACAAGCTGCTGGTTTAACAGATTAAAATTCCGTAGGAAAATACAAGCCAAATCTGGAACACCCTCTTGTTTTGTGCCAGACTTGTATTTCACTCAACATTCAGCTGGGAAATCTACATACGTATCCCACCCATCCTAAAACTATGCTAAGAAATAGAAAGTATTTTGATTCCTCAGCTAGTTTAATTCAACAATTTATTTCTAAAGGCCATTAACACATTGCAATTTAAGAACTTCAAAAGGTGTGCAACTTCAAAGAAGAAAAGATAACAGTGACTAAATGGTTTCTAGAAATTTCAAGCTAATGTAATTGGTAGGTGTAAAGTCAGCGACCATCAAATAAAATGCAACTTTCTTATAAGAACTTGGTTACATGGAATGCAATAATAGCAGGATGTGCACAAAATGTTCATGTTGAAAAAGATTCTAGAAACTTTCAAGCAAATACCATTCACAGTTGTACAAAATAGCGAATAAAGTGGAAGCATAGAGAGGGCATGATGAACTACTTGAAAGTGATAGTGACTTGCAACTTGATCACATTTAGTGGTGAAGATAGAGATTATAACGTCAGGAAAAGCCAAATCCAGTAGCAACGAAAAGATCCATGAAGAAACCTAAATAGTTAAGAGATTCATACCTTAATAAGCCTGTCAGTCAACTGTGAGGGATATATTGAGGCAATCCAACTTGGCTACCAAACAATTAGTGGAGAGAGAGGCAGATGAACCCATTTATCTAATGTGAAAAATAAATGTTGCCACTTTACAATAAAGGCCTTATATTCATTGTGCACACTCTGCCCGAGGCATAGAGAACCTACTGGAATCCTTGTAGTAGTTATAAATCATGTATTTATCAGTACCCATGTCAGCTTCAGCCTCTGTTTCCCATTCAGAGAAGGATAAGTAAGTTGGTCCCATCACCACGAAGACAATGACGAATAGGCATTGCTACTAGCATGGTGTACATAAAAAAAATAGAGAGTAAAAATAGTTTCAAGCTAATGCAATCATGGCATTTGCAGTAAAAAACTAAGGAATATGTGAATGCTTCGAATAAATGCTTCAAATTGAATGTCTCATCTTTACTAGAAATTATGAGTCGAATATTCATTCTAAATCTTTAGAGAAATCTGTGAGGAAGAAAAACTTGTGAGTTGAATCAGAAAAAAATGCAATGCAAAAAGAAACGCCATAAGAAATAGACAAAACATAATGAAGGGAGGCCAAACTTATTTTAAAACACGAGTATATGTGCAACAAATATGACATACGTGCAACAAACATGAATAGGCGCATAGTTGACAAAAACTACGCCAATGATCATAAGCTTTTTCAGGCTCCTGTAATTTGTAAGCAAAAAGAAGAGAATAATCGAAACAAAATTTATAAGCGCTTGGAAAATTGCTTAATTAGCCCATGATTTCATTTAAAAACTACTTTCAGATTTATACGTATATTCATGTTTGGTAAAAAGGTTCACTAAATCAGCAAACAGTGCATGACACAACATGTTGTTTAAAGTAAACAATAAATTCCATCACATGCCACTTAAAGAAAAAATGTACTAATATCCAGCTTGTCTTTAATTTCTCTTACTGAAAAAGATTTTTTGAAGGAAAATGTAGTTTGATACCTGATGTTGTGTTGGTATGGTTTCCTACGTTCGAAAGTGACTTAATGATGATAATTCTAAGTGAAATTTATGGTAGTAGGAAAATACAACAGCGCCCTCAGTGGCATATCAAATCATTTTTGTTTAGTGCCCACGCCACGCGAATAGCAACAAAATCACAAATTTTGAAGTTTGTTTAGAAGAAACAACAATTTTGCATCCCTATCTAAGTCATTGATCAATAGTAAACAAGAAAAATTAAAAGCTAAAAGAAAATATATGGCCTGTGTAACAATGAAATTCCTTAAAAGTAGTTAAAAGAATGCATTTAAAAGTAACAAGAGACTGTCAATAGTATAGCATAGCATTCAATCTTGTATTTTCCACTATTCAGTTGCTTTTCATAAAGAATCGTGTTTGAAATTTTCTCTATTTGTTTATTGCCCTTCTTCTAGCACCATATGTTAGACCCCATATCTACAAGCTTAAACTATCACATACACATTAGCATGATGTAAAATTTGAAACAAGCAAATAAAGTAGTATTCCTATGAAATAATCCAACATGTTTAATATTGCAAACAAAAATAACAAAGTAAACTAATTGAAAACATGAAAAACATAGTGGATACCTATCCCATAGTGGATTGGTGCTACTTTGATATGAATAGTACCCCTTTCCCAACCCTTGACAAGCTAAGATGAAGATGAAAATTCTATGAGCTCAAATGACAATAATGGAGTTGTGCATAAGAGTGGATTCAAAAATGCATAACTTGTGTGTCCAAAATGAGGAAAAAAGCATCTTATTTATAGATAAGATTGAGAGGAGAGGAAAAATGGATGAATGTGGGATCATTCAACATCCAATGGGAAAGTGCCACTTGTTAAGATGTGAATGGGAAAAAGATGTGCACATTTTGATGAATGTGCCCATAAATGCAATTAGTTGAAATTTGAAATAGTGAAATGACAAGGTGGAGGGAGAGTCAAATGGAGTTATGGCCACTTGGCTCAAGGAAAAAGGACTTGTAAGATGAAATAAATCCCTTGTTGGAAGGACACGTCCCATTTCGAGGAATTTTCAAATTTGGAGTAATATTCCCTCAAAGATGCCAAGTTGAGAGAAAATGAAGATTTAATAAATAAATTAAATTGATTTATTTTTGCAAGTGGGAAAAGCTATAGGATGTGTCATGGATCAAGATTAGATTTAATCAGGATTTGATTAAATAAGAGGAGGTTAGGTGATTTGACAATTTTGACTTAGATTTTAGGATTTAAATAAATCAAAGTTGAGAGGAGAATGATTTAGACTTAGTTAAATAAAGATTTTGATTTATTTAACTAAAGGGGATGATCTTAGATTAAATTAGAGAGAGGTTTAATTTATTTAATTTAATAGAATAACTTTAGAGATTTAATTAAATAAAGTGGATTATTTAATTAAAATAGAGATAAGAGGATTAATCAAATGATTTATTTAATTTACGAGAAATAATGACTTAACTATATAAAATTTATTTATTTAATTAAGAGAGGAAAGTCGATGAATTCAATCAAATAAGGGCTATTCAATTAAATGTTTAGACAGAGGGATGATTCGGAATGAAGTAGTGCTAGTTAAATAAAGATTAGTTGTGTAATCTCAATCAATACTTTTTATGTGTCTACATTTTTCCCTTCTTTGAAGCAATGCACTTGTTGCGTTGGTTCAAAAAATAAGCATGTCTTGATCAAAATTCAAATTTTTTCTAGTTTTTTCGGATGCCCCAGGGAAAAGAAGTATACTGGTACAATGTCATCTTGTGCCTTAGGAAGTAGACCTATTTTTTGTTTGCAATAATCGTCAATGAATGTCCTAAAATAATATCTTCCACCAATTGATGGTGGCTCCATTGGTCTACACAAATCTAGATGAATAATTTCTAATGGTTCTTTTTCCTTTATTGACTATCCTACTCAAAATTATTATGTATGTTTCTTATTTAAAATGCACCCTTCACATACACTTGTTGGCTTCTACATGAGTGGAAATCCCTTTACCATTCGTTTCCTATGAAATAGGTCTAGACCTTCAAAGTTTAGGTGCCCAAATTGTAGATTCTATAATGAATTCTTATCTTCAATTTCTACTTGAAAGATTGTGTGATAGCTACCACTTTTCCATCATCCACAAGTGGATGTGCTTGAGAAAATTCTACCTTCAAATATTGTTGTATCCTTAAAGTAAAAATTCTATTGTTTGTCATTTTGACTTTTACAATTTAAGCTAATTACTTGGATATTTATCCATGATTGTGCATTCTCTATTTTTAAAGAATACTCTATTATTTTTGAATGAGCTACCCAATGCTTGTGAAATTAATTTTCAAGCTAGGAGTAAAATATACATTAGAGATAAACTTTGTCTCCCCCTTCTCGGTTATAATTTTGATATTTCTTTTCTCCATAATTGAAACTTTGTTATCATTTCTTAATGTGATGTCTAGTTTTACATTTTCATCTAAAATAGAAAATATTTCTAGGTTCCATGTCATATGATTGTTAAAACCTGAGTCTAGAAACCATGCATCCTTTTGATTTTCTTATGTATTGTTGCAAGCTAAGAGAATGCACTACCTTAGTTTTAGTTTTATTTGGAAAAGTTTGTAGTTTCTATCTAGAACCGTATTGATTTCTTCTGCATGTATTTGAGTGATGCCCATATTTTTGCAATAATGACATTTCACTTGTTATTTATCATGCATTTGGCTTTGGGGTTGATTTTTTTTGGAACTTTGGTTGCTATCTCTTCTAGTTCCGTTTGACGGGATAGTTCGTCCACCTATAGGAGAAAATGTTCTTTCAAGTGACAAATAGGAGAAAGACAAAAAGGGGCCAATAACTCAATGTTATAGAGGGCTTAATGAGATAATTAAAAGCATTAGGAACTAGATGAGCAAGTCGACAACAAATTAGAATTAATGTGTAGGGTGAAGCAAGCTAAGTAGTGTTTCCTAGGGTTTTTGTCTTCAATGCACATATAAAATACTATTTTGGAAAACCTTAACATGAATAACAACATTTTGAACCTTAAGACTTGTGGAAAAAACTAAAAACCATAAAAAATATGAAAATTGCACCATCCAAATGGTGAAAATACTTTGTATTTACATTCAATTCTTCTAATTTCTCAAAATCAAATGCCAATAGTGGACAATTAAAATTGGAAATTCAAATAATAAAATGCTAACATTGATATATTCCAATTGAGACCAAAAAGAGGATTTTTTATTTTTTATTTTTTATTTATTTTTATTTTTTTGAAGATATTTGTAGAACAAATAATTAAATGTTTTCTTCTACATTTATTTGATTAATGCCCATATTTTTTGCAATAATGACATTTCGCTTGTGGTTTATCATGGCTTTAGCTTTGGGGTTAATTTTTTCTAGAACTTTTGTTGCTAGCTCTTCTAGTTTTGTTTGATGGGCTAGTTCATCCACTTCTAGGGGAAAGTGTTCTTGTAAGTGACAACTAGTAAAGAGACAAAATGGGGCCAGTATCTCAATGTTATAGAGGGATTAATGAGATAATTAAAGGCATCAGGAAAAAGATGAGCAAGTCAACAAGTTAGAATTAAACTGTAGGGTGAAGCAAGGTAAGTAGGGTTTCCTAGGGTTTTTCTCTTGAATGCACATATAAAACAATATTTTGGCAAACCTTAACATGAATAGCATCGTTTTGAACCTTAAGACTTGTGGCAAAAAATGAGAACCATAAAAATATGAAAATTGCACGATCAAAATGGTGAACACACTTTGTATTTATATGTAATTCTTCTAATTTTTGAAAAATAAAATGTCAATAGCAGACAATTAAAATTGGAAATTCAAATAATAAAATACTAACACCGACATATTCTAATTGAGACCAAAAATAGGTACATTTTTTTCCGAAGATCTTTGTAAAACAAATAATTAAATGCTTAATTAGATCCAATAACATAAGAAGAAACTAAACTTAATGTAAAATTGTCCAAAATGACAATTTCCGACACTAAAAATAGAACTCTCGATCCTTAAAAGAAAAACATGCATTAATACCTCCATACACCCAATGAAATCAAGGCATTCACTTAATACAATTTTTACAAGCATTTAGAGAGTTTGTTGATACAATGGAAAACATTGGAACTTGGGCATTATGAATTCCCCATCTTTGATTGACATCGAGCCTCTCATCGTACCCTCGTTGAGTGTAGACTCTATCTATTCCTCTTAACTCATCAACGGGCATAAGTCCTCTCCTTTCTCTTAGAACATTGTAGGAAGAGGGCACAATCATTCTCTTATACCTGTCATACACCACCGTGTTCACAATGAGTCTCATGTTGAGCCTCTTCTTCGTCATCAGGTTTCTCCTAGCATGAACAATGGGGAACATACCTCAGACCACAGGTAAGGCCCTCATAAATACCACAACAAATTAGCCTTGTGTCGGGCTTTATACACATATCGTGCAGTTAAACAAAAATGCCACTACTACATTGAGGGGATTTTTAAGACGATAATTTAAGACAAAATACTAATTTTGTCTTAAATATATTTAAGTTATATTTATTTATTTATTTTGTCTTAACTTAAGACAATAGAAATTAAATATATTTAAGTTTTTTTTTTAATTTTACATTGTCTCAAATTAAGACAATAGAAATTAAATATATTTAAGTTTTATTTTTTATTTTACATTGTCTCAAATTAAGACAATAGAAATTAAATATATTTAAGTTTTATTTTTTATTTTACATTGTCTCAAATTAAGACAATAGAAATGAAATATATTTAAGTTTTATTTTTTATTTTACATTGTCTCTCACTATTTTTTTTCTTTTGTCATTTTTATTTATTTATTTGGCATTTCGTGATAAAGAGAATATGCCACGTGCCTATTTCAATTATCAATGCTCTGTGTTATTTCTTTTAGTTTAATTTATTCTTAATAATTTTTAAAGTTAAAAAAATATTTGAGTAGTTATTAGAGTTTTTTATTGTAGGTTTTAGTAAATTTATATTTATATTAAATATTTATATTTAATTTTTTTTAATATACATTTTAAATTAAATCACATAAAATTTATTAAAATTAAATCAAATCAAATCAAAATTATCTATATTTAAATTAGAAATTGATTTTTTACCTTTCATTTTATTTTTTAGTTTTTTAAGTTTAATCTTACTTGTAATTTTTAATATAAAAGTTAAAATTTTAGTTTTAACAGTTTTAATACTGTTTATTTTTAGTTTTACTATTTTATTTGAAGTACAATTTTACTTTCAAATTAATGTTACTATTGTTTGCAATATATTAATTATATTTTTTAAGTACATTTTTTTAAAATTTTAATTCTATTATTTAATTATTTATTCTCAATAAGTTTATTATTTAATATTTTTTTAAAATTATTTGTTTAAATGGATATTTTAATTTTGCATTTCCTTTATAGTATGATTTAACTTTGAAATTTATTTTACATATTTACTTATATTTATGAAATTACAAACTACAATTAAAAGTTATTAGAAATAATTTAATTTATAATTATTCATGTTATTAAATTTTAATTATTTTAAAATTATTTGTTTAAATGGATATTGTAATTTTGCATTTCCTTTGTAGTATGATTTAACTTTGAAATTTATTTTACATATTTATTTATGCTTATGAAATTACAAATTATAATTAAAAGTTATTAGAAATAATTTAATTTATAATTATTCATTTTATTTTTATCCTAATTTATATAATAAAATAAATTTCAAACTTAAAATCTAAATTAAACGTTATTGAGAGAGAGGGAGACTAACTTTTGATTAGTCGATTCATTCCAACAATCCAAGGATTACATGTGTCCCTAGGGAGTT
>VDFB02175463.1:0-35246 GCA_007258455.2 Sequoia sempervirens
ATTATGCTTTGATAGATCTTTTCCAAGCATCCACAACTTGTTCATAAGCACCTGTTTTAGGGTTTTAGCCATAGCAGCAAGGCAATGAACTGTTTGATAAAATGCTTTGGTAGACATGTATGAAAAATGTGGTAGCATAGACAACTGTCACCATCTGATATTTATGCAGTTGTAGTATGTTTGTGCAATGTAATAAGCGATATGAATATAACCAACAAAAATCTATTTTCTATAATTCATGGATTGAACTCTGTATTTTATTTGCTCTCAATGTTTGTATGCTATGGAAATGCCATTACATTTTAAAAAAAAGTAGTTTCTTACTATTTTTCTTCAATTTTTTATGTTTTTTTGCAAATCTACCAAAAACCCTAGTTTTTTCTACCAAAAAACAATATTTTGAAAAAAATCAATTAAAAATAAACAAATCTAATTGAAAATTTGATTAAAAATTAAAAATTTTACCTGATAGAGGTGGATTCCAAATCGGATATCGGATTTCGCACTCCACTATGCGCCCCCCGCCGATGAGCCGAAAATAAAAATGAATGAGTTTTGGTCGCGGCTTTTTTTTATATATACAGTTGACCAAAATCGGATATCCGATTTGAATCGGATATCCGATTTGGATCGGATATCCGATTCCTTTTGCTTGTGTCAGAATGAGATTTAGCCTTTTGCTTGGGTCGGAATGAGATTTGTTTTACACTGAACAAAATCGGATATCCGATCCAAATCGGATATCTGATTCCTAAAACTAAGTTTTCCCTCTGCCTCGGTAGTCACCCCAGCTCCAAAAAGTCAACTCACCATTTTCGCGTTTTTGAGTCGTAGAAACACGTATTTTTTCCTCCATTGCCACTTTTTGGCATACCATGATCCTGCACATGCCCCTATGTGATGTTATTTGGAAGGAACTTGTAAGGTGATTTGACCTAATTCTACTATTTCTCATCTAAACATGTTAGAGGGAGGAAAATTATCTCCAATCTTATTAATCCTTCTTTAGGTCATCATATTATTGGCCAGTTCTCCTTATTATAGGGTTGTATTTGTGGAATTAAATTTATATGGTATTGGCTCCATATATGCCCCTAATGTTTATAAAGATAGAGCTAAATTATGGAATTGGTTGGCCATTAATTTGAAATATATTCCTCATATTATATGGATGAATAATATGGATAAAATTGGTGGCTACAAATTTGAATGAAAAGGTAATGATTTTTTTGGGACAAGTTTAAAAGGAAAAAACTTTGTGAATCCTTTGATGGGTTGTGAGAAGGATAGTAAATGAATTTCATTTACTTGGTCTAATTCTTAGAAAGAAAATAAGAGGGTGTTTTATGGATTTTATGTGTTTATGATGGATAAATCCTTTTTTTATATCCCTTCCATTCAAAATAATATGGTTTAGCTTCTCCTAGCAACCTTACTTGACCATTACCTTGTTGAATTTGAGGTTTTCCTTAAATATCTTTTCCTCCTAAGTCTCCTTGTTCCTTCACAGAGTTTTATAAGCTTAATATATCTCACTTGAAAGATCCATTTGTACTAACACTTTGTAAATCTTTGGGCTTTAAATTTTAGAAAAATTTCCATGGGTTCATATATTAGTAGGTGAGGTAAAGCTATTGAATCTACTATTTCTTTCTTGAGAATTTTTGGTAGACATAAAACCAAGGCCAAAGAAAAGAGGGTTAGGAGGTTGCAAGATAAACTACTTTTCATTGAAAGTAAGCTTCAAAGTAGGCCTTTTGATGTTTTATTGTAAAATGATGATATTAAGATTAAGCACTCTTTAAGGTTTGATTCATTTTATAAGGCTAGAGGTGTTGGTGTGAATAGGTATTTTACCTAGCTAGTTAATTAGTGGGCCCTATTTACATGTTAAGTCCACTTAGGTCCTAGGAATATTTGTGGAAGTATTAGTTGTCAACTAGATTTCATCTTATCTTTTTGGCATTTAATACTTGATTCCTAAGTCATTTAATAATAAGTTTAGTTAGTTGTCACATGTTATAGGATTGAGACACATGCCATAATATCATCTAATCCTATCTTTCACCTTGTATATATAAGCAAGGCCATTGTACACTTTGTATATATCTCATAGATTTTAATATCAATTAAGCTCATTTCTTGCATACTCTCTTGTGGAAGGTTTTCATTGAGTTTGCAAGTGGTATTGGGAGTTGAGCTAATCTTCAATTCCTACATGGCATCAGAGCCATGGCCATGCAAATCCCTTCTAAGATCTGAGGGTAGAGCTATTTATTGATGAGATATTTTGCTAGATTTTAATAAAGTTGAGTATGCTCTTCTTTTGCACCATATGGTGATATGGAGAATAAAAAAAGTTGAAAAAAAACTAGATTTGAAGGCTTCCTCTTTGTGGGCTTCTATTGCAGTTTGATTTTGAGGCTTGTTGTTGCAAATATGAGCTCACCATTAAGTTTAGGGAGCTAAAGAAAGTTAGTTTTTCCTTTTGTTTCATCAAAATAGGACTTGTGAGGCCAAATCAACAAGAGTGAAGTTGGGAGGTGGTTGCCAAATCCAAGAGGTAGGTGATATTCTAAAGCATTTGGGGCCAAACCAACCTTTCCATCACATCCAAAAGGCTTGAAAACATGAAGATTGATTGTCAAATAATTGAAATTAGAGACTTTCCCCAAGCCCTCAAATGAATTTTCAACTTGTTGCCATTTTTCATACTATATGGATTCATAAATTATGGTATCATAATTAGCTAGTGTCATCAGAGTAAGGTCATAGGTATACAAGAGAATCAATAGGTCATAATTAGAGACTTTCCCCAAGCCCTCAAAGGAATTTTCAACCTATTGCCATTTTTCATACTATATGGATCCATACATTATGGTATCATACTTGGCTAGTGTCATCAGACTAAGGTCATAGGTATACAAGAGAATCAATAGGTCATAGGTATACAAGAGAATCACTCAAAAAATTTAGAATATTTCATAGAGAATATTCTTTACATAGTTATTTGTATTAGTCTATAGGTACAACAGTTAGAGTTTTAAATTTTAATTTCTTTTAAAATACATATTTTTTAATTATTTAGTGTCGAGTCTTGTGTTGGCTCCCCTTCTTGTTGTGTGCACTTAGCGCCTCACCATTTCCAACAGGCCGTCACTTCGGGTGGCTCTGCCTAGGAGCATTGCTAATTGGGGGTGGAGTAGTTGTTTTAAACCTCCAATGCCCTTTTGTTTTGTGGATGGTCACGTGGTACCAACCCAGGTTGAAAATTTTCCCCAAGAGCCCTAATTGGGTATTTTTTTCTATAGGACATAGCTTTCTACAAAGGTGTCAAAATTTTGTAAATGAGATATCATCAGAAACTGGGTTTTGTGTAATTCATAGTGGTGTAGGATGTTTTTATAGATTCTATTGCAAGTTAATTTTATTGCACATTGAAGTGACTTTTCCCCTTTTGGAACTCCGAGCTTATAAATTTTTTCCACTTTGTCTAATTTTTGTGATTCCAATGGAATTTGAAAAGTATTCAAGATATCTTCAATCCTATCCATGCACTTTTTCTAGATTTAGCCATAGGTATCATTTATTCAGGTTTTGGAACATTTGCACTATGATTAATTATTTGGACATCTTGACTCTTGAAGAGGCTTTGTATTTTTGGGAAGGCTTCATTTGTAGCATTCATCATGTTTGGGAGTTTCTAATTGTTGTTAAAGGTTTCATTATGTAATTTTGGAGATTTATATTGGTCATTATGGGCTTTTCATTTCATGTTTCTCTAATCATCTTGAAAATGGGAAAATATAAACAATGAATAGATGGAATCATAAAACATCTCTTTTGGATTCATATTTTTCCACATTTGTATGGTCTTGTTCTCCCTCCAAGTACTGATAGTAGGAAATTTTCTTGGAATTACAAACTAGATGTCTTAGGAGTTATTGATATGCATGCAGATGATGATATTTTGAATGCTATTGTTCATTTTGAGTGTCCTCAAGCTCTTTGGACTAAAATTTGGGAGATATATAGAGATAATAATACTCAACCATTCCCAAATGATTATATTTTAGACTATCTTGCGCCTCTTCATATTTTAGACATGATACCCTATGACTATGATATTATTAGGGAGTTTGATTATTTGGAGTAATTTAAATCTTTGAAAGATGAGGATGAGGTTTCTTTAAATTATTCTTCTTCTCCTTTAGAGATATTTGTTGTACATTCAACTTGATTGATTCCTTGTGCAGTCAATGATTGAGACTTCCATCCTTATTGTTCAACAGGATGATTTGGGTTCCTCAAATTTGTCTTTGTGGGATGATTTCCTGACATGTATTTTAGACTTGTCTATGGAGTCTCACATTTCAGATTTGGAAGAAACATTTGAGGGGTTATCTGTCCTCTTTGATGATATTCATTTCTCTACTATTGTCAAACCATCTTTGTCTTTGGATATTTTTCAACATTATTTTTTGTAGCATCTTAAATTGTCACCCTTGACAATTTCACACTATGATTTTCTCTCCTTAATTTATTGGACCTGATTAAGCAACTAATTTCCCAAATTATGCATTCTATGGCCTATTTTTAACAATAAATTAAGAAATTGCAAGTATTGAACAAATACATTTATTTAATGTTTTTCCCCCAAAACCTAAAATCTTGGAAAATAGGGCTAGGACTAGGACACCCTTTGGCGTCTAATTCCCACTATTTTATCGGGATCCAAATTTAAATATGTGGATGCCAATATATTAACATTTGAAATTCAAATTGTAAATGTTGACTATCGAGATCTAATTTATGGGAAATTGAATAAATGACTATAAATACCTAGTTATTGCATCATTTGAAAACTAACAAGAAAGATCTTTGAAAATTATTGGAAAACATATGATCAAGAGCATTAAGAGAAAGTTAAGAGCAACATTTTAGTGATTCATTACAATAGTTCAAGATCCAAGCATCATGTCAAATCCTATGTGAGTTTATGCATGTTTATGTTGTAGGAGTTTAGGTGCACTCCTCAAACCCCCTAGAATCACCTGCAAGACAAAAAATTCCACAAGAGAGAAATGGCAGAAAAATCATGCTATGATTAATATGTGAGGATGCCAAATTGAATATGACATGATTACAAATGTACAAAATGCCTTGAATATATAGGCATGAGAGAAAACCTAAGATACATGAGATGTTGCCATGTGTCTTGATCTAACAACATGTGACAACATGTGAACTCTATCTAGATGATTATTAAATATTGAGATAAGTTCTAGAAAGACAACTCATCTTCTAGAAGGAATCTTATCCCACCAAACAAGGAAGGGAATATTTCCCTATTTATTAAATGATTTATTAAAATCTAACCTAGGACTAAATGAAATATGACCTAAGTTAACTTATGCTAGTGTAATAATTAATTAATTAATTACAACACCCCCATAAGTGCAACTTAGGGAGGAACATGCAATAATTATTCAAGATGATGATGATGGGTCCCGGCACGAGGCCATGTTAGGTACCCATGTACATGAAGATGCAGAAAATCTCCCACAACTGGAGAAAAGGGAAAAACCCAGTAGGAACAAAACCCCTCTCCAAAAAGGAGATGAAAAAGAGAAAATGTGAGATAGGATGGGAAGGATGGAGGACTCCCAAATACCCCCCAAGTACACCATCCGTCACATGGATACAATATATCACCCCCATAGGGAGGAGATAGAGATGCTTCCCATTCCGGATAGGAATTGAAGGAAGGATGTATGCTGATGATGATGTCTTTGAACTCTACTCAAATGTCTCCTTGCCTGAAGATGAAGATGCCACAATCAATGGTGACAAACCAGGATGATGCGGAAACTGATGTTGAATAATATCCAAAGACAAAGATATGATGGGTATGATGGAAACTTGATAGCCCCCCTGAATGAAGTGTCCTCAAAACCACTGAAAGAAATATGAAGCAAATCCAATGGTAGATGCTGAAGAAACCTCAAGTCCTGAATGAAATGACATGGAAGAAGTCTCAGATAAGAAATCTAAATAGAGGAGTGATATCCTCTCAAGAATGTCCTCCAAACTTGTAGAAGTAGCCATGTCAGTGATACCTGAAACAAAGCCATCCTATGATTGCAAGTTTGGAAAACTGAATGTGTCCTAATGAATGATGATGATGATGGAAGCCTCAATCAATGATTCTGGACAAGGAATCACTGAATGTGATGGGATACCAACTATCTCTGATGAAGAAGAAGCACCGAAAGGAACCTTGTCAACCTCTTCAGAAAGATCAAGGCAATCAACCTCCTACACAATAATATCATCATAGGGAACTTGATTTGAAGCATGACCATCGGGGAATGGTGGAGTATCTGAATCTCCATAGATCTCCCAAATCTTAGTCCAAAAAAAGTGAGGACAATCACAATGATCAATAGATCTCAAAACATCAGAATCAACTTGCATAGAAATGATCTCCAAAATAGTGTACCTGCTGCAACTCCAAGAAAATTCATGAATATCTTCACTTGGATGGGGAACTATACCAAATAGATGGGGCAATAAATGGTGGCAGATCCCATCTCGCCATTGTTGATAGTTACCCTTGTGCAACATAACCAAAGGAGTATTGCAAGACCCATAATAAAATTTCTCCAAAAAATAAATAGACACTGACCTTCAACAATAAATAGAAGACTTCCAAATATGATATGCAATTGAAGTGATGCTACCCAGATCAAAAAAATATTTTCCCAAGCTTCAGGATGTCCAGGTTATTGAACAAATGCACCAAACTGAAAAAATCAATGCAAAAGTACCTGGAGCTAAAACTGATCAAGGGATCTGGACTGATGAAAAAAAGCTCTAAAATATCTCTTGAATGCCGCTAGAATTCCCGGGTTTCGACAATCTGATGCAAAAATATTGGCCATTGAGTCCAAAGTGGAGGATTGACTTCAGCTGACTGTAGAATTTTCTATGAGCAAAATTTCATAGAATAGATGCTACCACTGGAAAGTAGAAAAAAATATCTTTCCAACGGTATCTTGATTGTCAATTTTCGATACCATGGCCAAAAGTTATGATTTTTTCAAAAAAATGAATTTAGCTTGCAGGAAATGGGTTTTCTAGTAAAAAAAAATTTCTTTTGATTTTATTTCTGCGAAATTTGTTCACAATGAGTGGACAAAAACAAAAACCTAGAAATATTTTGAAGCTAAGAACAAAACCCATATTTTTTTTTTTTGATCCAACAAGCAGAAAATGATTTTTTTTTTTTAAACCTTTAGTTGGAGAAAAATGACGCACGCCGATTTTTGTTCAATGATTTTTTCCAGATCCGTAGAAGATATCAAAAATTTAAAAGATACCTAGTTCAAATATCGACCCTGGCTACAAAACCCAGAAATTGTTTTTCCTGCAACTGAGTGAAAGCTAGATTTCTGAAGCAAAAAAGAAAAATGGCTGCTTGCATTCAGCAAGACTTTTATGCCAAAAATAATCTCTCATATTTGAGAAGAAGTCTGCAGTACTGAAGCTCTGATACCATGTAGGAGTTTAGGTGCACTCCTCAAACCCCCCAGAATCACTTGCAAGACAAACTTCCACAAGAGAGAAATGACAGAAAAATCATGCTATGATTAAGATGCGAGGATACCAAATTGAATATGACATGATTACAAATGTACAAAATGCCTTGAATATATAGGCATGAGAGAAAACCTAAGATACATGAGATGTTTCCATGTGTCTTGATCTAACAACATGTGACAACATGTGAACCCTATCTAGATGATTATTAAATATTGAGATAAGTTCTAGAAAGACAACTCATCTTCTAGAAGGAATCTTATCCCACCAAACAAGGAAGGGAATATTTCCCTATTTATTAAATGATTTATTAAAATCTAACCTAGGACTAAATGAAATATGACCTAAGTTAACTTATTCTAGTGTAATAATTAATTAATTAATTAATTACACCAACATATGTTATCATTGTTTGTGAAGGCTAACCCTTGTTATAGGTCTCCAAGCAATTCAAGAAATCAAGCAAATAAGATTCAAGACCTCAAAGTGATGTGCATGCTTTCAGTCCTTCAAGGAAGCCATTGAAGGGTGGTGAGTTGCAACACTTTGTGGATTCATCATTCCTTCCAATCATTTATCATTTTATCATTGAAATTGCCATTGTGGAAGTGAAAACACTAACATGGGGTTTGACTAATGTAAGCCCCTAAATGGCACAACATTTCTTCCCTCCTTGAATGTGCACATTTTAGGTTTGGAGAGGATTGAAAGAAGCTTGAGTATCATTTATTCATTGTTGCATTCAAATCCCTACACCTTCTCAACTCACATAAGCTCACCTACAAAATTATCTGACAGTGATTTGTCAAGTCTGCAAGCGGAAACATAGATCTTAGATTTGACATCGGAGGACTAAAAAAATAGTTTCAAAAAAAGGTATACAAGGACCCAGATGCCCTTGGGTGACTCTGTCCTCATACTTAGACCAACACTAAACTTTTAGGATAGGTACACAACACTTCTCCCTTCCCAGATCTGCTTTCAAATCTTTGTTATAGTCTATAAATTGTCAAAATTTTACATTTTCATATTAGGGAACATAGTCTAATTAGGTTAATCAAGGAAAACAAATTCAAATCCACAAAAATATGTAGATCCAGGTTTGATTGACTCACCTTCATGGTTGAAAGTCAATATAAACACCTTGTTGATCTCCATCTTAATGAAACACTAGAAAAACAAACCTCTCTCACACACAAATTTGAAATCCTAGGTTTTAGAAATTAAGCCTAGGGTTCTATTTTTCTATGTTTCATTTTGGTGAACCTAACATATTAACATTATATACCTTCTGAAATTCACCCTAGATCTAAGTTTTGCATTTCATTATTTTGTATTTCTCATTTAGGGTTTCGTTTTTGCATCATAAAAGATAAAAAATTCAAAAATACATATCATACTGCATCATAGGTTGTATTAAGGTTTATTTCAATCATTTAGGTCAGATCTACATTCAAAATTGTATTCACATTGAAATTCATTGTTCAAACATTATTACACATTTGCATTTGAGTCCAATGTCTTAAATTAGTGAATTCTAGAGATATATTGACTTTCACAACTGTTTGCACACAAAAACATAACCTTTAAATAGTCTAATAAATATTCAAATTTTCATTTTTTAGAAGCCCTATCAAGGAAATAGACACCCTTGGGAACCTTTTTCCTCCTACACTTAGATTAGTAAACTTTTGCACAATTCTCTTTGTCTCTAGTTTGTGTTTGTTTGCAAATCTCTATTTTGGAATTCTTTTTTTGTGTGTAGTGAATCACTGCTAAGGGGTAACACCCGTATTGATTTTGACTGGAGCTATGAACTGGTGAGGCCACATTTGGGGGACCTCATCCCCACCATTCATATTCCCACCTACAGCCAACTGAGCCCGTCATCTTTGACGACCACTGATTCGTTACCCTCCATACCCCTTGATTTTCACTATACCTACCTAAATTCTCACCAAGCTCCCTGCAAGACCTGACATCATTCCTCTATCTGCTATGCCTTCCTACATTCCTGCCAAGCTCCCTATAGGATCCAGTGTCATTCCTTCATTGGCTTCACCTTCCTGCATTCCCATCAAGATCCTTGCAGGACCCAACGTCAATCCTTCGTTTGAACACCCTTGCTAGCTCCACCTCTCCATTGTTCCCTCCAGCTTTGACCTTGCAATAGTTCCCGATCTTCTTTCGACCTCCTTTATCTTCTGAGCACAATCCACTGCATCATTCTCTAAAATTCGGCCAATGATCGACGCGTGTTCATCCCACCATCCACCGATGAGATTCAAACACAAGATAGTAGTTTCACTACTACTTACAACTTACCATCGGATATGGGGTCATCCCCTGTTTTGAAATTCTTAATTGCATTCATTTAGTAATCTTTCATATAGCTCAAAAAGTAAAAAAATTGCATTATTTTTTTTCAAAATTGCATCAAAATCATCATTTTTTAGATTTAAGCATCTTACAATTAGTTGATTTTTACATTTTCGATAAAAAACCGCATTCAAAATTATCATTTATTGTTCACACATTGTTACACGCTTGCATTGGCATAAATTGATACAATTCTACAAAAGTATTCACTGTCAGACCTATTTGCAACTAGATCTAGAAACCTTGAACAATATTAGACACAGTCAACTTTTGAATTTATTGAAACCTTGTCTAGGATAGGGACGCCCTTGGGAAAATTTTTCCTCTTTCCCTTTTTGTCTCAAATTTTTTGTGCGAGTTTTCTCAATATCCTCTGTCTAGATTTGTTGTTCGTCTTCCAATCACCTGTTGCATAATAGCCTGAACCTTAGTAAAATCATCATCATGATAGCTCAATGTTTTGGTTGGATGTTGACTTCTTTGAAATATTTGGTTGATGTTTCAAGTTGTGTGTTTGGTGATGACCCTAATTCCAATGAGAATATTCATGATCCTTCACCTCCCAATGCATGTCCTCATGATGTAGATATCTTGGGGCGAGATGAGGAGAGCATGAATGAATTCATACATAATTATTTGCACAACCTTGAGAATAACAACCTTTCATGCTTCCATGAGATTTCCTAATCACCCATAACAACAACCAACACCACCTATCATAACACCACTTGAAATGTTTTCCAATTAGATAAAAAACGTGACTTACAATTCAAACCTCAACCATGGCACATGGAAATACCTATCAATAACAATCAAAAGGAAAGCAAATCAACCAATCTACCATCATATAAGCATAAATTTATAAACACACTCATTAACTTGGAGCAAAACTATGGGAAAGGCTTTAAGATATTGACAAAACAAGGATGTAACATAAAGAATGAACATGAGATATACTCCCTTTTGGAACAAACACCATTGGAAGATACAAAAGGAATAATTTACCAATGTCCACCTTTACATTAAAAATTTGTTCCACCAACCAAGAAATACAAAGTCCATGGTCCTATTAAGAAATGTGTGTTACCCTCTTTGTTGTTGGAAAAAGTGCCTCAAACATTACACGCTGAAACCTCCATTAGAGCCAAGTTAGTGTGACATCCTATTTGTTTGGCCGACAAGCAGTGTGTATCATCATGTTTTGGACAGGTCGCTGTGACCCTGAAGAAGTCTTGCCGAAAGGTTACACTGTGGAGTCTATTGCTGTAGCATGATGTATTTGGTATGACCTTATAGCGCTCGAGAGACCTCTGGCCGAAAGGCCATTCAATCATGCATCGGGGAGACTCTTGGCGACCGTGATCTTCGGTGAAACTGAAGGTTCTCGCTAAGATGTCTCATCGAAGTGTTATTCTCTTACTGATAGTGTATGTATTGATGTCTTCGGGATAACTCTAATGTTTTGGGAAGACGTCTTAGCGAACAGTGAAAGTCATACCGACAGGGACACACTTGGGAGTTATCGGTGTAACACTAAGGCTTCGTTATGAAGTCTGGGAAATATACAAATGTCTTACCAACAGAGAGTCAAAGGTAGATCATCAGAGTGACTCAGCAGGCTCGATGAGAAGTCTTAGCGAGAGTTAAATGTCTCGTCGACAGCTCATTGTGTTGGAAGCCTTCGGTATAACTTAAAGCTATTAGAGAAACCTCTTAGCGATGGCGAATGTCTTGCCGATAGCCGATGGCTATCGAGGTAGCTCTTGGCGACAGTTGGTCATCGGTGAAACATATGGATCTTGGTATGATGTCTCGGCGAAAGCCGATTGTCTAGCAGATAGGTGTATGTTTTCGGTGTAACTCAAGTTGTTTGGTATGAACTCTCGGCGATAGATGTGAGTCTTGCCGACTTCTACTCAGTGCTCGGTAGGTTTGGGGACTTCAGTGTAACCTTAGTGATTCGTTATGACCCTCTGGCGAAAGCGATAGGTCAGAGCGACTACGTGATGTCTCAGTGTATCTCTTGGAGCTCGATATAACATCTTGGCGACCTCATAGGCTCTTGGCGACATCGATGAGAAGTATTTGTGGCATTGGCGAGACATTGTTAGTGTCTCACCGAGATGCCAATACAATATGAATTCTGTTGACCGGTTGACCATCCTATGTGGAGTCTCGTGGACGAATAGAAGGAGCCGAAGGGGAACAATTGGAAGACAGTCAGTTGCGACGGTTCTGTAAGGAATTTCTATAGACATAATTTGAAATGGATATAGTTGCAAGTTGCAGACACTTGGGGGTTGGATTGTAGTTCGATCAACAGTGAAGTGTGAAGAATTAAAACCGTATCAGTGAAGGATTTAAAATCTGTAAAGCCTATAACTTGGATGTTTTTTTGTTCGAAGAAGGTTCATGATGAATGCTGCTGTATAATGACACCAGAAAGATAAGTCTGGAATTGTATGTAAGTTTGATTACTGTAATACAAAGTGATTTCTCTTGGTGTGGTGGGTTTTTCTCCCGTAAGGGTTTTCCCATGTATATCTGGTGTTCATGTGTGATTGTCAAATACTCTATTTCTGTAATCTGTTTCATAGTGCATCTTAACTTGACTGTAATTGGAAATTTTAAAAGTACTTATGCATTCTTTCCTGAGGTATTGACGTTAGGAGAATTATTTTCCACATCTAATTTTCCTTACAACTGGTATCAGAGCCTGGCCAGTTGTGTTATCCTTGGGGGTACATTGGGTTTTTTGAGTCAATACTGTTCAGTGGGAGTTTTGTAGAGATTGTTATTTCTATTTACAGATTAAGATGTCTAGTTCATCTGGGAAGATTGAAATAGAGAAATTCAATGGCAGTAACTTTGAATTGTGGAAACTCAAGATGGAGGATCTCTTAGTGGATTGAGACCTTTGGCTTGCTGTGTCTGGAACTAAACCTACAGGCATGAAGCAAGAAGAATGGGACCTTGCAGATAGAAAAGCTAAGAGGCTAATAAGGCTCTGTTTGGAAGACTCAGTTCTTCTCAATGTGCATGAAGAGAAGACTGCCTCTCTCTTGTGGAAAAGACTGGCATCCATTTATCAGGGGAAATCCTTGGTGAATAAGCTATTCCTGAGAAAGAAGCTCTACTCTTTAAGAATGCAGGAAGGAGGGTTTGTAGCTGATCATTTGAATGCATTTAACATGCTGCTCGCACAATTAACATCTGTTGGTGTAAAGATTGAAGAAGAAGATCGCTGTATGCTTCTGTTATGTTCTTTTCCAGACTCATGGGATCATCTAGTGATGGCTATTGGGAGTACAACATCCAGTTTCAAAATGGAAGATATTGTTGGTTCTTTGCTGTCAGAAGAAATGAGAAGAAAATCTTCTGAGATGGTGAAGGAGGCTCTTACTGTCAAAGGAAGGTCAAAGGAGAAAGGCAAGAAGAAGGACAAGAAGTCCAAATCAAAATCAGAGGGGAGATCAAAGTCTCCTAGAAAGAAGTCCAAGGTGAAGTGCTGGAACTGTGGGCAACCTGGTCATGTCCGAAAGGATTGTAAAGAGGAGAAAAAGAAGAAGAAAGGATCTTCCAATAATGGTTCTTCTCATAGTGACGATGATGCCTTCATTGCAGCCTTGGCTACTCAGGCATCAGATGATGTCTGGTTGATTGATTCTGGAGCATCGTTCCACATGACATCTCATAGAGAATGGTTTACAAAGTATGAAGAATATGATGGTGGAAAGGTGTACTTGGCGAGTGATTCAACTTTGGAAATTGTTGGCCGTGGAAGAGTCAGAATCCAATTCCCTGATGGCAGAATAAAGGGGATCAATGATGTTATGCACATACCAGGTCTGGCTCAAAATTTACTTTCTATCAGTAAGCTAAATGATATCAGAGTACAAGTCTTGTTCTCGGGAAGTGGCTGCAAGATGACTAGAGGGTCAATGGTGCTGCTAGAGGTGCTCGAATTGGTACCCTGTACAAGTTGGATGCACAAGCTGTTCAATGTAACAATGTCTCTTCGAAGTCACTGAAAGCTGCTCATGGAGATAAAGAGGGAATTATCCCTAATTATGTAAACTCTACAAAAGTAAAACTTCCTACAGAGAAGACTATGCTTTGGCATCATAGGTTAGGCCACATAGGAGAAAAAGGTTTAAAAACCTTGAAGAACAAAAACCTGGTTGAGGGGATTGAAGATTGTAATATGGAATTTGAATTCTGTGAACACTGTATATATGGAAAACAACATCGTGTTTCATTTTATGACAATCCTCATAAATCTTCTGGTTTGTTAGACTACATTCATTCAGATGTGTTTGGTCCAGTAGATGTTCCTTCTTTGTCTAAAGCAAGATACTATGTGTCGTTCATTGATGATTATTCAAGAAGAGCATTTATATATTTTTTGAAAAGTAAATCAGAAGTGTTCAGTCGATTTAAGGAGTTTAAAAATCTTGTTGAAAATCAGACTGGTAAAACAATAAAATGCTTAAGGACTGATAATGGCGGTGAATTCTGTTATGATGAATTTGAAAGATACTATAAAGACCATGGAATCAAAATACACAAGACTACATCTTACACTCCACA
This sequence comes from Sequoia sempervirens, assembly GCA_007258455.2. Lineage (NCBI taxonomy): Eukaryota > Viridiplantae > Streptophyta > Pinopsida > Cupressales > Cupressaceae > Sequoia > Sequoia sempervirens. The sequence goes on from VDFB02175463.1 coordinate 14,572, forward strand.
GCAAAATGGAGTTGCAGAAAGGTTCAATAGGACAATGATGGAGAGAGCACGAAGTATGCTTAGTAGTGCTGGTTTGGAGGAGAAGTTCTGGGCTGAAGCTACTGCTACTGCATGTTACTTAGTTAATCGGTCTTTAAACTCTACTCTTATTGATAAGACACCTTTGGAAGCGTGGTCTGGTAAGAAGCCCTCTCTTAGACATATTAGATTCTTTGGCTGTGAGGCATATGCACATGTGCCGGATGTAAAAAGATCTAAGTTGGAGAACAAGGCTATCAAGTGTATTTTTATTGGCTATAGTGCTAACATTAAAAGATACAAGCTTTGGAATCTTGTTACAGAGAAGGTTTTATACAACAGAAGTGTAATCTTTCGTGATCTAAAACCTTCCACCTTGGATCTGCAGTTAGAGACAAAGTCAGAAAATAGTAAGGATGTAGCAACAATTCCTCCTACACCAGAGAAAGAGGAATTGAAGATTCAAAATGTACTTGAAACTGAGGAGAGCTCAAGCAGTTCTGAAAGTTTTAAAGAAGAAGAACCTCAGCCTCAACCAGTGAGGAGGTCAACCCGAGAAAGGAAACAACCAGATAGGTATGGGTTCTAATTAATTGATTCTACTTGTGCCTACGCTTAAATTTCTAGCACTGATGAGCCTAGGACTATAAAAGAGGCAATTAAAATGTCTGATTCAGATTCTTGGTTGGAAGCCATGTATGAGGAAATGGCATCATTAGATAAAAATGAAACTTGGAGTCTGGTGCCCTTGCCTAAAGGCAGAAAACCTGTGGGCTGCAAATGGGTATTTAAGAAAAATATTGGTCTGGATGTCAGTGTAGAAAAATACAAAGCACGACTAGTTGCAAAGGGTTATTCCCAGGTAGAGGGAATTGACTATGGGGAAATCTTTTCTCCTGTAGCAAAGCTGACGTCCATTAGATTTCTATTATCACTTGCAGCAACATATGACTTAGAGGTTGAACAGATGGATGTGAAAACAACATTTCTTCATGGAGATCTTGAAGAAGAAATCTATATGTCCCAGCCTGAGCACTTTGTTGAGAAAGGTAAAGAAAAACTGGTATGCAAATTAAAGAAGTCTCTGTATGGGTTAAAGCAGTCACCTAGAACGTGGTACCAGAAATTTGATACCTATGTATTATCTTTAGGCTTTGTGAGATCAAAATATGATCACTGTGTATACTATAAAGCTGAAAGTGATCAAGTGCTTGTTATTGCTCTTTATGTTGACGATATGCTGTTCATAGGAAATAGCAAGCTAATGATTTCTAATCTTAAGTATCAGTTGTCTGCTAAGTTCGAAATGAAGGATCTTGGTGTAGCAAGGTATGTTCTGGGGATGGAGATATCCAGGGACAGGAAGAATAAAAAGCTTTGGCTCAGTCAGAGTAAGTATATAAGGACTGTTCTTGAGAGATTTTGTATGAATGATTGCAAATAGTTAGTTGTTCCAGTCATGCAGGGAATGAAGCTATCTATTGAGGACTGTCCAAAATCTCCTACTGAGATGGAGGACATGACCAGTGTACCCTATGCTAGTGCAGTAGGTAGTCTTATGTATGTAATGGTGTGTACAAGGCCAGACATTGCCCAAGCAGTGGGAGTACTTAGTCCATTTATGGCTAATCCAGGAAGAATACATTGGGATGCTGTGAAGAGGGTGTTTAGGTATTTGAAGGGAACTTCAGATTTTGCTTTGTGTTATCATGGGAATTCGGATGAATCACATAGGACTCTTAGCATTCGTGGCTATGTAGATTCTGATTGGGTAGGGGACATTGACAGCAGAAGATCCACCAGTGGATACGTTTTCATGTTGAATGGTGGTGCAGTGAGTTGGATGAGCAAGCGGCAGGCTGTAGTCGCTTTGTCCACTACAGAGGCTGAATACATGGCAGCTACTCATGCTTGCAAAGAAGCTGTATGGTTGAAACGTTTGTGTTCTAACATTGGTTTTGATGCAGGGGAAATAACAATTTTATGTGACAGTCAGAGTGCCATTTGTCTGGCAAAGAACCCAACTTTCCATGCTAGGACGAAACATATTGACGTACAGTACCATTTTTTGTGAGATATGGTTGAGGATGGAAAGGTCAATTTGGAAAAGGTTGATACTTTGGAGAACGTTGCAGATGCATTGATGAAGCCTGTGAGCACATAAAAGTTTAGGTGGTGTGCCAGTTCAATGGGCCTTAGTGCCCATGATTTTCAGTAAGTATTATTTGTGCTCTAGAGGTGCCTGAATGATCTTCGTGAAGTGGGAGATTGTTGGAAAAAGTGCCTCAAACATTATAGGATGAAACCTCCATTAGATCCAAGTCGGTGTGACATCCTATTTGTTTGGCCGAGAAGCAGTGTGTATCATCATGTTTTGGATAGGTCACTGTGACCTTGAAGAAGTCTTGCCGAAAGGTTACATTGTGGATTCTGTCACTGTAGCATGATGTATTCGGTATGACCTTATAGCACTCAGGAGACCTTTGGACAAAAGGCCATTCAATCATGCATCAGGGATAACTCTAATGTTTCAGGAAGATGTCTTAGCGAATAGTGAATGTCATATCGATAGGGACACACTTGGGAGTTATCGGTGTAACACTAAGGCTTCGTTATGAAGTCTGGGTGATATACAAATGGCTTACTGATAGAGACTCAAAGGTAGATCATTGGAGTGACTCAGCAGGCTCGGTGAGAAGTATTAGTGAGAGTTAAATGTCTCGCCGACAACTCATTGTGTTGGAAGCCTTCGGTATAACTTAAAGCTATTAGAGAAACCTCTTAGCGATGGCGAATGTCTTGCTGATAGCCGATGGCTATCGGGGTAGCTCTTGGCGACAGTTGGTCATCGGTGAAACATATGGATCTCAGTATGATGTCTCGATGAAAGCCAATTGTCTGGCCGATAGGTGTATGTTTTCGGTGTAACTCAAGTTGTTTGGTATGAACTCTCAGCGATAGATGTGAGTCTTGCCAACTTCTACTTGGTGCTCAGTAGGTTTGGGGACTTCGGTGTAACCTTAGTGATTCGTTATGACCCTCTGGCGAAAGTGATAGGTCAGGGCGACTACGTGATGTCTCAGTGTATCTCTTGGAGCTTGATATAACATCTTGGTGACCTCAGAGGCTCTTGGCGACATCGATGAGAAGTATTTGTGGCATTTGTGAGACACTGTTAGTGTCTCACCGAGATGCCAATACAATATGAATTCTGTTGACCGGTTGACCGTCCTATGTGGAGTCTTGTGGACGAATAGAAGGAGCCGAAGGGGAACAGTTGGAAGACAGTCAGTTGCGACGGTTCTATAAGGAATTTCTACAGACATAATTCGAAATGGATATAGTTGCAAGTTGCAGATGCTTGGGGGTTGGATTGTAGTTCGATCAACAGTGAAGTGTGAAGAATTCAAACCGTATCAGTGAAGGATTTAAAATCTGTAAAGGCTATAACTTGGATGTTTTTCTATTCAAAGAAGGTTCATGATGAATGCTGCTGTATAATGACACCAAAAAGATAAGTCTGGAATTGTATGTAATTTTGATTACTGTAATACAAAGTGATTTCTCTTGGTGTGGTGGGTTTTTCTCCCGTAAGGGTTTTCCCATGTATATCTGGTGTTCATGTGTGATTGTCAAATACTATGTTTCTGTAATCTGTTTCATAGTGCATCTTAACTTGACTGTAATTGGAAATTTTAAAAGTACTTCTGCATTCTTTCCTGAGGTATTAACGTTAGGAGAATTGTTTTATGCATCTAATTTTCCTTACATTTGTGTCCTTTATCGAAGAGTGAGAGTAGTCTAGCTACACTATTAAACTTTGGATTAATTACAGTACTACCAATGTGTGAAAAAAATACAATACATAAAAGAATATAAATACATCTTACTATGGATATCATAGAATATTTGGACATACTACTGATGAATGTTGTGCTTTAAAGAAGAAATTGAGAGAATTTGATCCTTATGGGGATCAAATTGAACATAGGATAGATTAAAATTCACGTGCTTTGCTCCTTAGTATCTGGTATTTGTAGTATCATAACATACTCACTACCATGCATGGGGGTATAAACTAAAATTTATGCAATCATATATTATCTTGCAAGGAGCAACATGTTATCATCCATTTTTGGGCTCATCTTTGTCCCTACACTTCAGGGGTAAGGGGTTAGATAGCCTTGTATTAGGTGCATTCCTTCTAGCAAGGTATCCCTTTGTATCTCCTTAAAACATTAGTGTGGCAAGTACATTAAAATTTTAAGGGGGCATATAGTCCCCCATTTATTATTTACATGTGAAATGTTCCCTTTTTTAGTGATGATAGCATCCAACTCCTAGGAAGTGTGACCTTCTAAATGAAAGTGCGACCTTCTTGATCTATGTTAGTGTCTCTTTATGGTGATATTGGGCTTGATATCCCCTAAGAGTGTGATCTTTCTTGGAATATGATGTTCCCCTTGGTGGTAATGCTATGGTTAGTATTCCCTAAGGTGTGAGTCTTCTATTTCATTATTTTTCCTCTCTTGGTGGCAATTTCATGTTTGAAGATCCCTAAGGTGTTGTTTTGTGGTGGTGTTATAAAACCCCTTGAGGTTTTGGCCTTATCTTGTTGTTGTTTACATGACTCCTTAGGTGAGTTTGTGCTTTTCCTTAGACGAGTTTGGGTTTTTTTCTTCACTTTATTCACACGCGTTGAACTTAGTGTTGCATTGGAATAACATCTTGATCATTTTGAGGCACCATATCAAAGTTATTATGGAGCATAACTCTTGGTATGGCTGTCAATGGGTGCACAACTAGTGAATAGCATAATTGAATAGATCTAGTGTGTTTCTCATTTTGCTACCTTGTCTTTGGGGGCTCACCTAGTGTATATTAGACTTCACTAGCTTATGGTGCCTCCTATTTGTGATTCACCTAGAAAATATCATAATTTTCTATTGTGTGAGTCATCAATGCCGTAACATGGCCACTAAGCATAACACAACTTGCTTTCCAATAGAGCTATGTGTTTCATGAGTGTTTGGCATAATGCAACTTTCTAGCCTTGTAGAACCCATCATATTGCATGGAAACCTAGCATAACACAACTTACTAGCAAGTGGATACATGTGGCTCATGAGTGATTTGGAATAACACAACTTGCTAGTCCTCATGGGAGTATTCCTTTATTCAATGGATGTTTGGTATTTGATACAATTTAAGACTAAGGTCTCTTTGACTTACCAACTTGATTCCCTTTAGTACTAACCTTGTGTCATGTGGTGTCTCTTTTGTGTGTCTTCTTTATGCTTGCATCATTATTTTGTTCATTTTGTTATCATTTATATGTTATATTATGTCATATTTTTTCATTGTGCATGCTTCATGTTTTCTAACATGTATGTTTGTGTACGTTGTCTTGCTGCATTTTATACATGTGCATGTTCCCTTTTCCTTATGTTGTCTTGCCATAAGATCTTGGATCTTGAGGTCTTCTACACTCCCCCTTGATCCTTTATCATCCTTTCTCTTCAACATCTGGGCAATTGAATCTCCCTTAACATATGTTTTCTACTTTAGTGTGAGTTTGAGTGTAAGTTCATACTCTCGCTAAAGTGGGGGCTAAATGTAGCATTCTAAATTGTCACCCTTGACAATTCACACTATATTTTTATCCCCTTATTTTATTGGACTTGATTAAGCACCTAATTTCCCAAATTATGCATTCTATGGCCTATTTTTAACAATTTTTAAGAAATTGCACGCATTGAACAAATACATTTATTTAATGTTTTTCCTCCGACACCTAAAATCTTGGAAAATAGGGTTAGGACTGGGATGCCTTGCAGTGTATAAGTCCCCTTATTTTTCCAGGATCCAAATTTGAATATGTTGGTGTCAAAATTTTAACATTTGAAACTTAGATTGTAAATGTTGGCTATTGGGATCTAATTTATGGTAAATTGAATAATTGCCTATAGATACCTAGTTATTGCATCTTTTGAAAACTAACAAGAAAGATCTAGGAAAATTATTGGAAAACATATTATCAAGAGCATTAAGAGAAATTCAAGAGCAACGTTTCAGTGATTCATTGCAACAGTTCAATATCCAAGCATCATGTCAAATTATATGTGAGTTTATGCATGTTTATGTTATCATTATTTGTGAAGGCTAACCCTTGTTGTAGGTCTCCAAAAAATTCAAGCAATCAAGCTGAAAAAGAAGGGAAAAGGGGTCCCTTCAAAAAGGTTTATGATGTGGATGTTTTGTAAAACTCTTTAGAGACCCTTAATAGGTTCCTTTCCTCACTAATTTCATTAGGAAAGAGATCACAAGGAGTAAAGATTGACTTTCAACCTCAATGGTGAGCCAATCAGACCTATATCTCAATACTTAGGATAATCTAGGATAGATCTAAAACCAAATTTAAATGATTTGAAATGCTCAAACTAAATGAAAAATAAGACCTAATACAAAAAATGCAGGTTTCAAAAAATATAGACTGTTACATAACTTTGCAAAAAGATCTGAGAAGGGCTTGATGACATGTACCTATTACCAGAAACTTGTTTTGAGGAGTGTAGAGGAACTCATTCACCCCTGGGTGAATGGGTCTTAGTATAGGGCTTCAAAAGAACTTTTGATAGTCCTATGATGTTGGATCTTAGCTTCAGTTTGACATAGGTCCCATTGTCAGAATGTTAGAAATAAATTTTGCAACTTAGTTTTCATGGCTTGAAAACAATGATGATAACTTGTACAACAATGTAAAATTTATTCTTCAAGATCTTTCCATTCCTTTAACTTGTAATCTATACATACAAAAAGTGGAAAAAATGTTTTGTTTTGTATGGGCGTTTGCCTTGGTCAAACCCCAAGTTTGGTAATTAAACCTCAGATAGAAATATAATGACAAAGGAGAAGGAAATGATGAGTGAACACTTGCTTGCCACAACTCACGATGCTTCAATGGCTCCCCTTAGAGGACTAAAGACAACCACATCACTCCAAGGAACTTGATCTTGCTTTGCTTGATGAATTTGGATACTTGAAATGCTTGGATGCTTTAGGATAAAAAATGCATATTATCCTTCACAAGATGACATGAACACACATAGAATTGAACATGATGTTAGGATCTTGATTGCTGCAACAAATGATTGATAAATATACTCTTGAATGCTCTTGACAATAATATTTTCTCATAGGATCTCTTTATTATGCAACTTATATTTAAAATGATAAAAATACTATATTTATAGGTTTTCTCTAATTTCTCAAAAAATAGATTCCAAAAGCTGACAATTGCAATATGAATTTGAATAAATAAAATACTACCAAAAACATACTCTTGACAATAATATTTGCTCATAGGATCTCTTGATTATGCAACTTATATTTAAAATGATAAAACTACTATATTTATAGGTTTTTATCTAATTTCTCAAAAAATAGATTCCAAAAGCTGACAATTGCAATATGAATTTGAATAAATAAAATACTACCGAAAACATACTTCAAAATAGGTCTTAGGAATTAAAGGGTACCCATTTTCCCATGGGCGAATGGGTGTTGACCTATAAGTCTATGACACATATTCCATGACAATTAAAATATTAAATGCATTAATTAAATATTGTTTATCCTTTCAGAAAACATAAAAAATAAGGCTTTGGAATGCATAATTTGGAAAATTAGAAGTTTAATTAAGTCCAATAAATTAAGGGACACAAACATAGTGTGAAATTGTAAAGGTATGTAATTTCCTACACTACATTTAGCCCCCACTTTAGTGAGAGTATGAACTTATGCTCAAATTCACACTAAAGTAGAAAAATATGTCTCAAGAGGGTTCCAAGTGCACAAATGTTAATGAGATAGGATGACAAAGATAAAGGAGGATGATGAAGCCCCAAGATTGAAGATCCCATGTCAAACCGACATAAGCACAAAGGAAACACATGCATGTAAGATATGTGTAGCAAGAAAAGATTCATAAGAATACACTGTCAAAGCCAATGGAAAAAAGGAAACATGAAAAAAGGATGGACTAGAAAGTTGTGTTATGCCACCTCCATAAAATATGCTCACAAGGGCCAGTGCAATCTGGTATACACTAGGTGAGCCACAAAGATAAAAATGAGAAACACACACTAGGTCTACAAGGTGTGTACCCATAAAAAGGTGGAAAATGGGACAAACACACTAGGTCTATAGGTGTGTTACCATATGTCAACCATACCAAACATTATACTCTCTGATAACTTTGATAAGGTTGTTGAACACTTGAAATATTGAGAGGGGGGGAATCAATATTCCTTTAAACCATTCTATCATTAACCATCCAATTACCAAAACATATTCAACTATAATAATAAATGAAAGCATGAAACATCCAAAAAAATCACATAACACATGAACGACAAGATGTTTACATGGAAAACCCAAAATGGGAAAAACCACGGTGAGGGTTAGCTCACTATATATTATATCTGGATATAGTATATTACATAAATTCTCACTGCAAGTGGACTCATTACCCACAAAGAATAAGATAGAAGAAAGAAGGGGTGGCTTACAACCTATTGAACTAATACAATAACATCTACAATACACTGGATTATAGTTCCAATGAAGTACAAAATAATCTTTGCACCAATCTGGATCAATGCACTGCTCTGCTTTGAATTCACACAATTCACACAACTTTGATCACATTCGTATCAAAAACATGTAGGAGAAACACTATACATGTCATCTATCACACATCGCCTGCATCATACTTGCACAAATCTCTCAAAACACTAAAATCAATCTCCTATATATCCATATCAAGTGTAACATCAACCAAGCCAACCTAATTGGATGTAACACAAAATTTGAACTTGTCATCCTCAACATATTTCATCCACATCTAGTGCCTTAATTCATGTGTCACCAAAAAATGTATAGTTGGACATTTTTACATTCACTTGAGTTTCTCATGGAATTTGGCTTGATTTTTCCTAGATTTAATGTTGTAATGTGGTCAACACATTCACATTAGGTCCTGGACCCTTGAGAATCATTAAGAATTATAGGATGTCTTGTAAAAGTGTGTGAAGTGTTGTAACCCACTTTCACACTTTTCTAGGACCCTTTCATTACAAATCACTTAAATAACCCCTTTTTATCATTTACCAAGTCTTAATTCAAAGTGTTGTAAAGAGTTGTAACAAACTCTCACACTTTTCTAGGCTGCCATCACTAGTTTGACCCTTTCTTATGTTTAAACGACCCCTTAATGCACTTTTCAACCTTAAGTGTATTTTTGAGAATATTCCCATTAAACATCATTAAGTACACTTTAATTCTTGACACCCAGTAAAATTGCCCTGATGGAACGAAGTCGCCACCTGGGGTGACTTAGTTCCACTAGGCAAAAAAATCAAAGTAATTTCAATTTTTTGGTGGGATTTTATTCTCTTAACTTTGAGATCAGTCTGTGATGTGTTATTTTTGGGAAACATTGTAAAATCAAGTATAAATAAAGAGTTTTCCCCTCATTTTTCATCTCCTAATTCCCTAATTAGTTTAGTATATTCATTCACACATTAGCTTACTTTCATTCATAATTCTCAAGCATTCAAGGTATTATCAAGCATCCATTGGAGCATCTTGTTGCATATCTTCAGATTTCTACATCAAGGGTTTGGTGAGTTTGTGAAATTGCATGTTGTTCATTCATCATTCTCTCTTTATTTCATTTCATTCTCTAGGGTTTGATTACCAAATTGGGGTTTGACCAAGGAAAACCCCTATTCTATAACCCTTAACCCTTTTTCCCCTCTTTGCATGTGTGTTTGCAGGTCTTGTATGCAGATTTGTCAAAGAGCAAGGTGTTAAAAAGTGGTCAACAATCCATAAAAGGCATCAAAGTCAACAAAGCCTTAATTGAAGCTTGGAGATCTCTTTTAGTCCATTTTTTGTAGAATATGAACCAGACACTTGCTAGGAAGGGAAGTGCAGACCAAAAGCTATAGATTCCTATCCGAATTTCTTGAGATTCCAAGGTGGACTAAGTAACCATCAATGGAGAATTACTCCCACTCCCAGGTCTGAAAAGAGATTTCTGCATTTTCGAGTACCCATTTGACAGAAACCTGTTCCGACAGAATCTCCTTGAAACATGACTAAGTCGCCCAGCTTGGCATAAGTGTCCCAATTGGCTTCAAGAATAAAATTTGTAGGATTCCAGAACCTCTCTGCATCACATTTCAATTTCCAGGTGCACCTCTCTAGTCTTGTTTAATTCTGTCATTATTTGTTTGCATTCTTAGGTCATTTTTCATATCACAATGTGTTTTCAAACAACTTGCATATCTTAGGTTTTGCATAAATATTATCTTTTATCAGTTCTTTGCATTTAGGACATTGCATTTAGACATATTTCAATCATACTATAATCTGTCTGTAGTGAACCTCCAAGTTTTTGTGGGATACCTTTCTCCTCTTGGGTGAAAAACCGTAGAAGTGCAAGAGAGCACCCTCCTACAAAAATTTGCGGTTCATTTTTGGTGAACCCAACTTTTGAACATCTTACTTCTGATTTCAAGTGCATTCACATCCTAGGAATAACTTGCATCAACATTGCATTAGGTTTTGTATTGTTTAATTTGCATCCAAGGGTTTTAAAACTTGCATTAGTGAAAAGCTCATATAGCTTGCATTTTTGCATTTCATTTCATTGGAAAATAATAAAATTCTACATTATCACACTGTAGCTGCATTTGAAAATCTAAAAAACATAAAATTTCACTTAATTTTTTTGAAAAATCACAAAAAATTCACTACTGGGACTAATTTGCTACACTGGGCGACTTAGTCCTCCTGCAATTTTTGCACAATTTTTTTTTGTCATTTTCAGAGCATTTTCTACATTTCTATTTTCTATTATTGCATTCTATCATAGTTTCTAGATTTGTTGTTTTATTCCATTCCTTTCATTTAGTTTTCTTTTATACATTTGGATCATGGATTTCTGTTTTAATAAGTTTTGTATGTCAGTAAAATCCTTAGTTGGCATGTCAAATTGTGCCTTTGGAACTGATCCTAATAACCTTGAGATTCCTCATGCTCCTTCAACTCCTCATGAATGTCCTCCTTGTAATGTTGAAATCATTGGAGAAGATGATGATAGCATGAATAAGTTCCTAAATGAATGTCTTGACAACCTTGAAGCCAATGCATCCTTTTATCCATCCATGAAACAACAAGGCCTTCCTATAGTCTCAACTCCTTATATGTTTGGTTACTTACATCCTGAAACAAACGAAGGACCTAAGGTCTCTCCATCAAGTGGACCTAGTTCTTCTAAACAAGAAACCCCTCAACCATTCTATGATAAAAAATTACAAATAGCCCAATGAACCTTGAAGAAACTTATGGCAAAGGTTTTACCATTTTAAGAAAACAAGGATGTGACAAAACAACTGAACATACCATTCATCAAATTTTAGAAAAAAATCCAAAAGATGAAAACAAAACCAGGTTAGGATCAAGATCCTCCTCTTGACAACAAGCCTCCTTTAGAATATTGGAGACTTCGTGATGATGGCACAATGATCTTTGATTCCCCTCCTAATCATAATGTTCTCCTTCCACGTGAACAACCCTTACCTGCACACAATGACAAGGATGAGAGGATCACTTTGGGTCCTCCTCCTTCACCTTCTATTCGAGAAAAGGGTGAATCTAACTAAAAAAAGAGGCCTTACAAGTTACAAAAACTCAAGTTTCCTCTTCATCCACTACTTGAATGTGAAAGGAAATTGAAAATCCTTTTAAACAAAGGACTCATATTATTACCACCTATGAATAGGTTGGTGATCTATCCTAAAGATGCTAATGTTCCATATTGTGAATATCATCGTGTTCTTGGACATAGAAGTGATGAGTGTCACCAATTGAAAGAAATATTGAGCAAGTATCATTTTGAAGGTGATAATTGCTATCCAATAAATCCATAAACCATTACCAAACCCCTCATCATGTAATAGTTGTAGAACATTCTCTTCTCACTATTACATGACCCCTTCCCATCACCTGTCTTGGCTCATTCTTGTCTTGTACTCAGTGGGGGAAATAATTTGTTAGCCTTTTCCTAGTAATGCATTTGTCACTGTCCCCAAGCTGTGTTACTCACCTTCTGCTTATATTGATTGAGATTGGGAGGCAAATGACTTGCTTGATGATTGACTTACATTTTCCTTACTAGTCTTTTGCACTTTATTTTTATTTTTATTTTTATTTTTATTTTTATTTTTCTTTTTCTTTTTATTTTTCTTTTTCTTTTTCTTTTTTCTTTCTTTTGTGTGTAATGTGTTCCCCCATGATGTGCCATTTTATGTTCTCTCTCTCTCTCTCTCTCTCTCTCTCTTTGTGACATTCCTCTATTTGATTCTTCTATATGTTGTACATCACTTTCACCTTTTCCCTTTTTATTTCGTTTTCTTTTGTCTTTTGCTTGTGTTTTCCTTTTGGGGATGATGCAAGGAATTGAGACCACAATGTCTCTTTCATGTTGACCCAAAAGGACCCTTTTCCTTTTATTTTTCTCGTGTCTTCCTTTAATGGATGACACAAGGCATTGAGATCGTAATTCCTCTCTCATGTTGACCCAAAAGCTTTTCCTTTTATTTTTCCTTTTCCTTTTCTTTTTGCTTGTGTTTTCCTTCTGGGGACAATGCAAAGTGTTGAGACACCCTATGTCTCTTCCATGTTGACCCAAATGGATCTTTCTTTTTCTTTGCCTTTTCTCTTTTTGTGTCATTCTTCCAATTCTATGTATTCAGGGAATGATGATAGTTTCGAGCTCCTTACAAAACACTACAGCAAAGAACATACTGACCCCAATCCATAGATCCCTTATGTGTTTGGTGTTCTCATTTTTGGGGCAACCCCTCTTTCTTTTCCTTTCTCTCACATGATGTATCCTTACTCAGAAACGTATGACTTGGCATAAGGGATTTCAAAGTTGGTTCTCATGTATTCTTCTTCTTTGCATTTTTCATTTGCTACTTGAAAGTAATTGCTCATAGTACGGTGTATAGCAATTACTTTAAAATGGGGGCATACATTGGCATTATTCATTTGAATTTTTACTTTTTCTTGGTTCTTAGTGCAGCCTTGTTACTTCATACGATGCATTTTGTCACTTTGTGGATGACATTGGGTGTGATTTCCTTCATGAGTGTGATCTATCTTAGCATATTGCATGCCTCTTGGTGGCTTGATACGACACACTGCATCCCCTAAGTTGCAAATTTTCTATCCTTTGATTGGTCCTCTCTTGGAGACATTAGAAATAATGTTCCCTAAGTTATAGACCTCACATGAACTAAGCAAGACTCTTTTGAACATCCTCTGCATGTTTCATTTTTCATTTTTTATATGGCCACCTTGCATAACACAACTTGCATGCCTATAGTGCCATTGTGTTTGTTCATGAATTCCAAGAATACGAAGCTTTGCTTATCTCGTGAAGCTCAAAATGTCATTTTATTTTATGGCACCTTATTAAAGTTATCAGGAGTTATAACTTTGGTATAGTTGAGTGGGAAGCCCATTTAAAGGCATGAAATTTCCCCATAGTGATGTGAAACAAGGGAGGTCCACACACCAAACAACTCAATCTCAACCAGAATCAATCACTCACCAAGTCACAAAACACCAACTTCACCTTATCACAACAAACAACCACAATTCCTTGTAGTAGTCCAATCTGAGTAAATCAGGTATATCTTTTAGAGAGGGTCATCTTAGATTAGGACCAATACCTTTTCAAAGACCCATTAGGGTACACAACAACAGATCACAAAACTCCAACAGATTATTTTGTAACAACTTCATCAAATCAGGGTTCCAACACTGACTAGACCCCAAATTAGGTCTATTTTATAAAGTAACATGTCTCAAAACTTATTTTCAACCTCCAAAACCACCAGGGAAGCAATCCACAGGTTACAAAACCTAATATTTCACAATTTTTATTAGGATAATTGGTCTCCAACACACCAAACTCAGAAACCCTCTTTTAAGCAATTTACTTAGGGTTTAAATGAAAATCTGACTTCCAGGCTTGCTCTAGCCCTACAACCACTTAAGAAAACCTTGAATACCCCTACACATACTCAAACAGTCAAAAAATAGTGCTTCCCCAACCAATTTCACACATTTCCATACTCTAACCACTCAATTTCACAAGGAAAACTCACTTTTCCCTTCTAGGGCATCATGCCTAACTCATTATTTGATCTCCCCTGCACAAAAGAACCATCTACACACCTTTAAATAATGGTAACTACCCATTCCACCGAGATACAGTGCCTACAAAAGGTGGAATGGGTCCATTTTCTTATTTAAAACAACAAAACCCTTAACTTTGCAGTCACAAACCCGGTTTTAGTAAATCAACAAGAAAATCCACTAAACACAATGAAACTCCTCAAAATTGGATTCAATACAAAGCTAAAATAGTATCCTATTCCATCTAGTACAAATTGAGTCAATAAGGCATTGTACGGGCTGTACAAAAGCTCTACAATAACACTATACAGAAAGGAAAGTTCAAAAATTAAGGAAAATAGTAATTATATTGATCAAAATATTTTTTCAAAACTCACAACCAACCCTTACAACAAGTCTTCAACCTATTTTATAAATTTTCCCTCCTAAAACAAATATTACAACTTCTTAAACTATCTTTTGAAATGACATGACCATTGGACTTCTACCAAATTGCAAAATTTGCAACTTTTTGCAAGTTTACATCTTTTTGCTCAATATGACAACTTTTCATGATTTTTGCAATTTTAGCAACCTATACCTTCTAAACACCTAATCACCATATAATATGACTCATTACAATATAAAATGGTCAACATTAACTTATTGAATACATAATGCCTCAAAATCCTAATGCCTACTTAGTAACAACTTAGATTGACAAAATTTATCCAAATGTGCCACTGCACCATACACTCCAGCTTGAAAATTTTCCAAGTCCCTTGGAAATAATGCTACAAATTATCTACCACTGATCACTCCATGCTTCTGACCTTCTTACATTCTTCCATTAGGTATACCTTGCTTTTGGTTCACTTTGTGATTGGCATTCTTGTCCTTGTCATCACTTGAAACATGCTCCAACCTTATACATTGATTTGTGGGGTGTCCCTCAACCTTCTCATCATCAAAAAATGATGTCATACTCACTTTTAACATTTGTACACAAAAAATTATCAAATTCCCTCACACTTATCCTCTTTTCCACCATTGTTTTAGGCTTGTAACTCTTCCAACTATCCTTATTGTCTTCATTTTCTCCTATGTCAAACCTGCAAACATCTGCACTTTCCAACTTAGGAACCTCTATCCTCAAAACCACTGTCCTGTCACTTCCATAAACCTCTGTATTAATAACTTCTGACTACCTCTTCACTTCCATTATTGTCACTGGGCACATGATTGTCCCAACCAGTATTCCTTCACACTTTTCTTTCTTTTCCACAAGCTTTTCACTCCTATACTTCACTGTATCAGACCGAGACACTAATCCATATGGTTTTCTCTTCCACATGGAAGCATCCTTCATAACAACTGACTACCTATTGTATTTATTCTTCCTATCTGCTGTCCCAACACTATCAATCCTTGAAATGGCTGCCAACCCCATACTCTTATCTCCCTCAATGATCACAAACTCTTTCCTTCCTATCATGATGATCTTACCTTGTTCTTTAGTATCTTCAACCAATGGAGTCAATGTGAATGTTCTCCCATATTTCTCAATTGTATAAGTATTTTTTCTCCCATCATAAATTGTAGACCTGCCAAACTACTAGGGCCTTCCAAGTAACACATGGCAACAACTCAGAGGAAAAATATCACAAACAACCTTGTCTCTATATCTACCAATTTGGAACTCAACTGAAGCTTGTTCATTTACCACAATGGACTAGTTATCACTTACCCAAGATACTTTGTAAGGATTTTCCATAGGCACTCTTTCCAATTTCAATTTTTCTACCATTTCACTAGACACCAGGTTGTCAGTGCATCATGAATCTACTATCACCTTACATACCTTGTTTTTGCATCTACAAGATGTCCTAAATAATTCTCTTCTCTGAATTAGCTCCTTCTCCTTGGATGTCTTCAAGAGTTGCCTCTTCATCATCAAAATTTCACCTATCTCAGGAGTAGCAACAATACTATTGGAATTTGAACTCTCACCTTCATATTCTTGGAAAATTTGAGCTCTTCTTTCACTTTTACTTTCTCCTCCACTTGATGTAGCACCAAACTTCTCAGGGAACTTATAAGAAGGATGATAAAACTCATTGCAATAGAAGCACCTACCAGCAAAAGTGTTTTAATTCCTTCCACCACCAAATCTGCCCCTTGTGCCTCTAAAACCACCTCTGAAATATGCAACTTGTTCTTCTCTTTTGTGCACATCCTCTTGGATCTCACTTTTTTGTCTTGGAGTAGAGAAAGATCCTCTTCCTATTTTAGTGTTTCCTCTTCCTCTAATTGTCTTTTCTTGTCTTCTTTTTACCTTTTCTTCTACCTTTAGTTCCATTTGATAACATTCTTCAACACTCCTTGGATTTGTTAAAGCCAATTCATCCTGAATATTCAATCTCAAACCACCCAAGTACCTAGAAATATTTTCATCCTCATTCTCATTATGGTTAGACCTCATACTTAAATTATAAAATTCCTCAGTGTATGCTTTTACATCCATCTCTTTTTTCCTTTAAACTTTGTAACTTCCTAAACATTCGAATAGAATAATCTGAAGGGAGAAATTTACCATTCATCTTGGCTACCATCTTGTCCTATGTTACAATCTTGTATTTTTCTCTCTTCCTTCTCTATAACTACTCATAGTCCCACCACAAAAGTGCATGACCTTTCAGTTTTGTCTTCACAATCTTGACTCTCTATTCTTTAGGAATTTCTTCACACTTGAAGTAATTATCTAAAGATGCTATCCAATCTAGTAACTCTTCTTCATTCAGGTTCCAACCAAACTTTGGAACATCAACATTTACCTTGTGCTTGTCACTCTTGACTACCCTTAACAATTTTTCCATTCTCTGATCTTCAAGATCAAGTTCTTCGTCTACATCTTCAAATTCTTCATCCTCTTCTTCATTTGAATCAATTTCAACTTCCTCTATTCTCTTGCTTGTTTCCAAGGTTTCCAATCTTTTCTTTAGTTCTCTGATCTATCTAACATACCTATCCTTGAAATCACTCATCTCTTTTGCCATATTTTTCCCCTTAGGAGGCATCTTAACAACTTTGTCTTTTCACCTTCCACTCTTTCTTCTACAAACTACAATCTTTCTTCCTCAGAGATCTGGTACCTTTACTCTGATACCAATTGATGTTAAATAGGGGAGGTCCACACACCAAACAACTCAATCTCAACTAGAATCAATCATTCACCAAGTCACAAAACTCCAACTTCACCTTATCACAACAAACAACCACAATTCCTTGTAGTAGTCCAATTTGAGTAAATCATGTATATCTTTTAGAGAATGTCCTCTCAGATTAGGAATAGTACCTTTTCAAAGACCCATCAAGGCACACAACATATCACAAAACTCCAACATGTTATTTTGTAAAAACTTCATCAAATTAGGGTTCCAACGCTGACTAGACCCCAAATTAGGTCTATTTTATAAAGTAACATGTCTCAAACCTTATTTTCAACCTCCAAAACCACTAGGCTAGAAATCCACAGGTTACAAAACCTAATATTTCACAATTTTTATCATGAGAATTTGTCTCCAACACACCGAACTCAGAAACTCTCTTTCAAGCAATTTACTTAGGGTTTAAATGAAAAATTGACTTCCAGGCTTGCTCCAGCCCTAAAAACACTTCAAAAACCCTTGAATACCCCTACACATACTCAAACAATCAACAAATAGTGCTTCCCTAACCAATTTCACACATTTCCATACTCTAACCACTCAATTTCACAAGGAAAACTCACTTTTCCCTTCTAGGGCATCATGCCTAACTCATTATTTGATCTCCCCTACACAAAAGAACCATCTACACACCTTTAAATAATGGTAACCACCCATTCCACTAAGATATAGTTCCTACAGAAGGTGGAATGGGTCCATTTCCTTATTTAAAACAACAAAACCCTTTAACTCTGTAGTCACAAATCTGGTTTCAATAAATCAACAAGAAAATCCACTAAACACAATGAAACTCCTCAAAATTGGATTCAATACAAAGCTACAATAGCCTCCTATGCCATCTAGTACAAATTGAGTCACTAAGGCATTGTACGGGTCATATAATAACTCTACAATAGCACTGTACATATAGGAAAGTTTAGAAATTAAGGAAAACAATGATTATATTGATCAAAATATTTTTTCAAAACTCACAACCAACCCTTACAACGAGCCTTCAACCTATTTTATACCTTTTCCCTCCTAAACCAACTATTACAACTGCCTAAACTATCTTTTGAAATGACATGACCATTGGACTTCTACCAAATTGCAAAATTTGCAACTTTTTGCTCAATATGACAACTTTTCATGATTTTTGCAATTTTAGCAACCTAGACTTTCTAAACACCTAATTACCATATAATATGACTCATTACAATATAAAATTGTCAACATGACCTTATTGAATGCATAATTCCTCAAAATACTAAAGCCTACTCAGTAAAAACTTAGATTGACAAAATTTATCCAAAGGTGCCCCTACACCACATAGCCACCTGTGTGTATGTGAGTGCATACCAGCCACGAGTGTATGTTTCTCACCTTTTTTTCCTTCTCACCCGGTGAATATCCATGAGTTCCTTCACCTCAGAGTGAGTATACATTTCTTTTTCCATACAAATAGCCTAGATCTGATCCAAAATGGAATGGACAAACGATCGAAGCTTGATCCTTCTCTCTTTTCTTTCTCCTTTCCTCCTTTTCATTATTCTCTTAAGTGTTCCTTTTTTTTATGATTGGTTTTCCATGGGATCTTGATCCTGGGGGATTGATCATCCCTCTTGATTATTGTTGTCTCATCTTACCAAACATTAGTGCACTTGGATCCCTCTCGATATGCATGTTGGGCTACTTTAGTGTGAGTTTGAAGCAAGTTCATCCTCTCACTAAAGTGGGGACTTAATGTGTAACCAAAAAATGTATAGTTGGAAATTTTTATGCTCACTTGAGTCTCTCTCATGGAATTTGGCTTGATTTTTCCTAGATTTAATGTTGTAATGTGGTCAAAACGTTCACATTAGGTCTTGGACCCTTGAGAATCATTAAGAATTCTAGGATGTGTTGTAAAAATGTTGTGAAGTGTTGTAACCAACTTTCACACTTTTCTAGGACCCTTTCATTATAAATCACTTAAATAACCCCTTTTTATCATTTACCAAGTCTTAATTCAAAGTTTTGTAAAGAGTTGTAACAAACTCTCACGCTTTTCTAGGCCTTGTCATCACTAATTTGACCTTCTTATGTTTAAACGACCCCTTAATGCACTTTTCGGCCTTACTTAAGTGTATTTTTGAGAATATTCCTATTAAACATCATTAAATACACTTTAATTCCTAATACCTAGTAAAATTTCCCTAGTGGGACCAAGTCGCCACCTGGGGTGACTTAGTCCCACTAGGCAAAAAGATTAAAATAATTTCAATTTTCTGGTAGGATTTTATTTTCTTAACCTTGAGATTAGTCTGTGATGTGTGATTTTTGGGAAATATTGTAAAATAAAGTATAAATAAAGGGTTTTCCCCTCATTTTTTATCTCGTAATTCCCTAATTAGTTTAGTATATTCATTCACAAATTAGCTTACCTTCATTCATAATTCTCAAGCATCCATTGGAGCATCTTGTTGCATATCTTCAGATTTCTACATCAAGGGTTTGGCGTGTTTGTGAAATTGCATGTTGTTCATTCATCATTCTCTCTTTATTTCATTTCATTCTCTAGGGTTTTATTACCAAATTGGGGTTTGACCAAGGAAAACCCCTATTCTCTAACCCTTAACCCTTTTTCCCCTCTTTGCATGTGTGTTTGCAGGTCTTGTATGCATATTTGTCAAAGAGCAAGTTGTTAAAAAGTGGTCAGCAATCCATCAAAGTCATCAAAGTCAACAAAGCCCTAATTGAATCTTGGAGAACTCTTTCATCCCATTTTCTACATAATCTAAACTGGACACCTATTAGGAAGGGAAGTGTAGATCGAAAGCTATAGATTCCTGTCCTGAATTTCCCAAGATTCCCAGGTGGAATAACTCACCATTAGTGGTGAATTAGTCCCACTACCAGGCTTGAAAAGTGATTCTACATTTCTGAGTACCCATTTGGTAGAAACTTATTCTGATAGAATCTCCTTGAAACAGGACTAAGTCGCCTAGCTTGGTGTAAGTGTCCCAGTTGGCTTCAATAAATTTTTTTGTAGGATTCTAGAGCCTCTCTGCATCACATTGCAATTTCCAGGTGCACCTCTCTAGTCTTGTTTAATTTTGTCATTATTTGTTTGCATTCTTAGGTCATTTTTTCATATCACATGTGTTTTCAAACAATTTGCATATCTTAGGTTTTTTTTTATCAATATTCATTATC
>VDFB02175466.1:0-17196 GCA_007258455.2 Sequoia sempervirens
GCTATAAGAATTGAATATTCACTCCATCAAATTGACAGTCTCCTTGAACAACTACAGTGGGCCAGAGACTTCACAAAGATTGTTTTTCTTGGAATGCCATCAACTTTGCACACAGCTTTCTGATGTATGATAAACATCTTACTAAACTAACCATGTTAATGACATTTTAGTTTTAGCACTAGCTGAGACGATTGTATGACGTGGAAAAGCCATCCTTAAATTTCTTTGATAACATTTTCCCCAGTCAGAGATTAGTTTTTATTCTTCAGACAAAATTCAGTTAATTATTGGGATTTACCCTTGATTTATGAAGGGTTCATGTGGATGCCATAAAGTCCGGGTCCTTAGAGAATTGACCACTTCAACAAATGTGATTGTGTTAAGAGCTTCTTGGATAACATGAAAGTCCTTTAAAATTTTGTTCATCACTACTCTGCTATAGATCACCCTTCTAATTAAATCTTAAAAAACAACAAATAATTTCAATGAGATCCTAGGCCATAATAAAATTTCAAACGCCCATAAAGATGTTATTTGCTCAACACAAGTGCTTATGCTTATGTGATTTACGATATCCTGTTGAACTAGGAACATGCCCCTCAGTTTTTCTTATGGTCCATCCTGAAGCGGAATTGAATCACATTGCTTACCACCTGAAATCTGCGTCAAATGCCAAACTAAGTTATATTCACAATTAAAATAAATTGTATTCCCTAGTAGAGGCACTGAAGAACTGGCAAATCTCTACATCTTTTAATTCTCGACCTGTAACCCAATATTGCCACTACAATTAGGAATCTTATTTTCAACAATTTCATCTAATAATTAAGTTCAAGAAGTAAGCCACCAACAAGGTAGAAAACCTCTTCAATCATTATTCAACACCTTTACTTACTAACATATTAGATGTTAGCTGCAGTAATCATGATGTTTATATAAAATTAAATTAATAGTTATCAACCAGCTAACCTTCTTGGACTATGCCCTTTAAGATGGGATTTTGTTAAAGCTTAACTAGTTCTGTTCATAAACTGATACTGCTTATATAGGCACATTCTTCTGCCTATGGGGAACATTTTGAAGCAGAGAAGGCCCTTTAAAACCATTAGTGCTACAGATTTTCGCTGGTTAGGTACATAAGCACCTTCAACACCTTTGGAGATACTTATAATGGCCAACCAGATAGAAGAATGTATATGCTTATATTCTGTTCTATGGTGCATGTAGCCAATCTAACTAAGCCCCTTCGTTCTAGCTTTTGTTTTGTATTGGCATTTCTCCAATGCCCATTTACCATGGGAATTTATTCTATGCATTTGATAAGTGATTTGCCTATGATTCAGTGTTAGCATGATTTTGCATATTTAGTACAAGTTGTTTCAAACTTGTTGTCTTCATTACCTGTGACAATACCCATTGATGTAATTACAGATAGAGAGTTGACAGTATCAAGTTTCCACAGTCCATTACATCGCTATGGGATTTCACTTAGCATTATTCTGATTGGAACCCCAATTGTATAAACTACTTCATTAAAATTATTTTGGGTATTGCTTGGTTTAAATTGTCATTTTCTATAGCTTTTACCTTAGATTGGTGAACAAAAATGGATTCATCAATATAACCATGTGCCTTGAACATGCTTATCTGCACATTGTTTGACACTGATAAGGCACCACATATCTCTTTGTCACACAAATAAATATTTAACAAATGCACACAACATGGTGTCCAAAATATATGCCTCTACTTTTTTTGCACCAAAATGCCTACCACTTAAAAAATAGTGGCAACATTTGTAATGACTTGGACTATATGTGATTCCTCCACCTCCTCAATGTTGTCACATAGCTGGCTATGAAGGAACTCTGCATTTTTTTCTTGCCTTGGACAATCTATTTCCTTTAAAAATTAAGGCCCTTTGTTGCATCTTACCATGATAGTGGACGATTTATAGCATATGTTGACCTTTTGTAGACCATACTCTTTTTGGTGTGGTTTGCTGCTCTAATCAAATTTTTTCTTTATCAATTAGAGTAGTGTGAAGCTCTTTTTATCTAGGTGGTTTATAACCCAATTGGTCCATTATTGATAGCTTGGACCATCTCCCCATAGAAAGGTAAGCAAGCAACATTAAATGGTATTCCCTTTGCATAAAAAACTGTGCAAGTGCTGCATCGACTGCTTCTCGACCTTGCAAATCAAATAATCTTCCAATGGGGTTTGAGTTGCCAATGTGTGGTCTCTTGCTCGAATATTCTATGGCTACATCTTTTGTTGTCATATTAACATCTCTAGAAGACATATCCATCTTTGACTCTCTATTTTGATTATGAGTTGCAAACAATTGCCTCTATCGTTGAAGTGTGAGAGCTCAAATTAGACATTTTCCCATCGACCCTTTCTTGATCTCTAATAGTGTCATATCGTTCTACCTCATTTAGACAAGGATCAACACCTTCTCCAAGTATTTGAAGGAAATGAGCCCTTGCCTTTCTATAAGTGCCTTGCCACGACATTTCACAAAACTTAAATGTGATGGTGGTTGTTCCACCTAACCCATTTAGCCCTGAACATGATCACAGTATCACAATGTTGTGTTTTGTTTTTCCCAGTTGACACTCTAAACGAAAATAAATAAATTTTAAAACAACAAACAATCGAAAATTCAAAAAATAGAAATAGATTGGTAGTTTTGATTAGACTGACAGTGTTTTGACTGAATTCTTAAATAAACTGCATTTCTAGCATATATATTATAGATTTAATATTTATAATTTATAATTTTATAGTCGCATCATTCATCAATAATGCCCTTTAAACATTGTTTCAAGTTCAACCTCAATTTAAATTATTTAGTTTAATAATGATTTCAGATTTAGTAATTTACGAATATATTGTAATGTAAATTTACAGATGGAAGATTGAATGATTAAAAATTTCAAACCTACCTAGGTAAACGTTTTGCTCGCCCGGTTGCTAGTTGCACACAAAAATCTTGAAATCTTGTCCCGCGTCGTCTCTTGCACAATGTCACGTCTGCTCAGAACACTGCAAAACGACCAAATGTGGCACAGTTTAGGGTTTCCAATTCGTTTTTTTACTTATTATATTTTCTAGCATATGATGTATTTTTTAGTGTTTTCTTTTGTTCTTTTTAACTGCAAATTGAAGGAAATGTTGGCGGGATGTTTCTGCAAGCAAGGACATCTCTACACACGTTACTAGTACGGGAAACAAGTTTCAATCTCTAAGACGCTTCCCGGGGGTCAGAGATGTGTCTCCTTGCAACTCTGGTTTGCACTGTATCATTAGCTTTTTTATTCCATAATTCCTAAAAATTACAGCAATGCACCATGGATGAGACTTTTTACTTTTTTGGTTGGGAATATAAAACACCCTTTCCTTGAACCAAAAACAGCCTATGTTATCATTGTTCAAGGCTCCTTACGTCGAACTTTACCTCGTTATATTTGATGTCTAGATTATTGGCCCATGTATAAATTAAAAACAGAAAAATGAAGTCACTACTTATAAATATTTATCTCTTCTAAATGAAGCTATATGGGACAAAAATTAATAGGACTTACATCAAAACTATAATAATAGTCACAGTGACATTCAAATAGCCAAAGGTTGTTCTTAGAGATCCCTTCTTTTGTTTGCAGATTTTTTGGGCAAATACTTGTCTTTTTTATGCTCCATCAAATGGCACTGGGGCTCTTCAAACTCGTAGCATCACTGGGTCGGAATATGATCATCTCACAAACATTTGGTTCATTTGCTTTACTTCTTGTGTTTGTTCTTGGAGGATTTGTGATTTCTCGAGGTATAGTTAACACTTTACTGCATTATATGCATGCAGTAATTTAAATTGAAGAAAATGACCAGTAACAATCTTGAACTTTTTAATCATAATAGATGTGCTTGATTTTATCATGTTCTTCAACAGAGAATGTACCCAGCTGGTGGATTTGGGCATATTGGTGCTCCCCAATGTCTTACAGCCAAAATGCCCTTGCTGTAAATGAATTTTTGGCTCCCAGATGGAATAAAGTAAGGGAATTCCTGGATTGATCATCAAAGGCTAGCAAGCATCGGCAACCATATCGTTTACTTAATTTCATTTACATATTTCACTTACAGGCTGTCAAGTAGTACTACTTATATTATGTACATTATTTCATCTAAACATTTCACTTATTTGCAGCCCAGTATTACTACCTCAAATGAGACTTTGGGGCATGCAATAATAGAAGCTCGTGGTTTATTTGCTGAAGCTAGATTTTATTGGATTGGTATTGGAGCACTGATTGGGTTCTGCGTAATTTTCAATATTCTGTTTACCTTGGCTTTAGCTTGCCTCAATCGTAAGTCTTATGATGTTAGTAAAAGGTTAAATGCACTACTGTTTTCTCACTTATTCTAAATTTTTATGGCGAGATGGGAGATCTAATAGAAGTTAGAACCTTTTCCATTTACAGCTTTTGGAAAATCACAGGCTCTACTATCTGAAGATGTAATTGAAGAGAAACATGCAACAGGACGGGAGAAAGTAGTCATGGAGGGAAACTTGTATCTGTAGATGCATCTGGAAAACATTCAAGAGGTATGTCATGAGCTTTCCTGAAGACTTTTTACTGCTTGTGAATGTCCGAATCTACTCCTCGAAGCAGAATTTCTTTGTTTTAGCCAAGGACAGAAACATATATAAAGTTTAGAAAGTCAACCAGTAATAAACCAAGAGACTTTTTGAAATCCTTTTACTTCTTGTGAATGTCCAAATCTACTCCTCAAAGCTGAATTTCTTTGTTTTTAGCCAAGTACAGAAACATATATAAAGTTTAGAAAGTTAACCAGTAATAAACCAAGAGACTTTTTGAAATCCTTTTACTTCTTGTGAATGTCCAAATCTACTCCTCAAAGCTGAATTTCTTTGTTTTTAGCCAAGTACAGAAACATATATAAAGTTTAGAAAGTTAAGCAGCGATAACTCGAGATTTCTTGAAATACATTTACTGCTTGTGAATGTGTGGGTCTACCATAAAAGATAAAATGCCTTGTCTTGGATAAGTACTAAAACATGTTTCAAACTGAGATGGTACTGTTTACCATCTTTTGTAAATATTGCAATGGAAAATAATTATTGTGTTGAATGTAAATATAATTTTTTTCTGTATCTTGATTCAGAGAAAAAAATGTAGAATCAGAGCTTAGAAAGTGTTTTGAACTGTACCTGAAAGTATTCTATTACTCAAAAAGAAAAATAACATATGAAATGAAAAATATGCTGTGGAGAAAAGTTTCTTATATGCTCAAATGAAAAGCTCATGAGCCATATCAATTGAACAGTTCCAAAACCATTTGAAAAAGCTAGCACTGTTCATTCACAGATTGTAATATATTTGTCAGGCCATGCATACTCGCTAGAGAGAAGAGAAAGTTCAAACTCTGAATGCCATTCTACCCATGGTAGAGAACTTTCTGATCTCCAAGCCTCGGTACCTCATAAGAAAGGAATGGTCCTTTCTTTCCAGCCATTATCAATTGCTTTTGAAAACATCAACTACTATGTTGACATGCCAGAGGTTGGTGCAGCTAGATTTTGTTTGATTTAAGTCTTTTTTTTTGGCAATAGTTTAAGATGCCTAGCTTCTCACCAATAGGAAATCTGCAGCTAATAGCTAGTTCTGTGTCTGGAAATGAAAGATGAAGGTGTGGATCAAAACAGGTTACAACTCCTTTCCAACATAAGTGGATCCTTCAGGCCACAGGTGCTTACAGCCTTGGTTGGAGTTAGTGGAGCTGGAAAAACCACATTGATGGATGTCTTGGCTGGGAGAAAAACAGGAGGCTACATAGAAGGAAATATAAGCATCTCTGGATACCCTAAGAAACAAGAAACATTTGCTCGCATCTCAGGGTACTGTGAACAAAATGACATCCACTCCCCAAATGTCACTGTCTATGAATCACTTGTGTACTCTGCATGGCTTCGTCTTCCACGAGATGTTGATGAGAGAATTAGAATGGTTTGATCTCAAGTTCCTCTCTTTACATGAAATGGTTTGGATAGACAGTCTTTCCTTTTAATGAAACTAAGCTAGCAGGTATTTTTGGTGGCCTTTGTTGTAATGACTACAGATGTTTGTGCAACAAGTGATGGAACTTGTGGAGCTCACTCCTCTGAGGGATGCTTTGGTAGGGCTTCCTGGGTCGACAGGCCTTTCTACGGAGCAGAGGAAAAGGCTTACCATTGCAGTGGAACTTGTTGCTAACCCTTCCATAATCTTCATGGATGAGCCAACTTCAGGATTAGACGCCCGTGCTGCAGCTATAGTAATGCGTACTGTCCGCAGCACAGTGGATACTGGTCGCACTGTTGTCTGTACCATCCACCAACCCAGCATTGATATCTTTGAATCTTTTGATGAGGTAAATTCAAGTATTTTCATGATTCAGAGACATCATAAATAACAATAATTTCATATTGGATCCAATAAACTTAATAGCTTTGCCTCCAAAATGAGAATTGGAGTGCAAACATATGAAATAAGGCAGGTCTATTCTAATCAATGGTAAAGGTTCACTTCTTTGTCTTGCTGAACTGCAGCTGCTACTTCTGAAAAGGGGCGGCCAAGTGATCTATGCAGGACCACTGGGTCAGCATTCTAATAAACTTATCGAATATTTTGAGGTACATTTGGCCATTTTATTCACTTTATGGTTTCTTTGGACAGCTACTGATTAATACATGGTGCATGCCATTATCAACACATAGTAGAAAGGAATAATGTTGTTTGTTTCTTGTGTCATTCATTAGTCTGTGGAACGTGTTCCACCAATTACAGAAGGATACAATCCGGCAACATGGGTGCTGGAAGTCAGTGCCATATCTGTTGAGCAAAGTCTAGGCATAGACTTTGCTGATATCTACACAAAATCTCCACTTTATGGGTAATTACTTGATGATTGAACTTTTCTTGAGCAAAAACTGTAGTCATCCTTATTTCACTTAGAGGACTCCTTTAAGGATGGAGAAACGTCATGCCTTTGCTTAAAGTATTTTCTGTTTGTCAGATGGAATCAACAACTTATTAAAGAACTAAGCACCCCTGCTCCGGGCTCAAAGGATCTAAATTTTCCTACACAATATGCACAGTCCTTCCCAGTTCAGTGCATGGCATGCCTTTGGAAGCAATATTGGTCATATTGGCGTAATCCACACTATGTTGTTGTGCGTTTTTTCTTCAGCATTGGTTGCCCTTGCCTTTGGGAGCATCTTTGGGACCTTGGGACAAAGAGGTTAGATGCATTGGCACAATATTCTAGATTTTCCACAGTAATTTGCAGCCACCAGATTCGTTTTACACCTTTGCTGTGTTTATCAGAGTTTTTCTGCATGATTACAACATGCTTCAATTGTCACCCATCATACCTCTGAAAATTCATTATTTTAACATCTACATTTTGTTTCTTTGTAGGAGTAATCAAAATTGCTCTGTATTTTTTCTTTTTGTAAGCAATGCATCCAGTGTACAACCTGTGGTCGATGTGGAAAGGACTGTCTTCTATAGAGAAAGAGCTGCTGGAATGTACTCAGCATTCCCTTATGCCTTTGGACAGGTACTCTAAATCTTGCTGTTGTCATCTTCTACAAAATGATTTCAACCATGCAACCTCAGATTAATTAGATGTGATCCACTTGTTATTTATTTATGCAGGTGGCAATTGAGGTTCCTTATGTTCTTGTGCAGTCTGTAGTTTATGCCCTCGTGGTCTATTCCATAATTGCATTTGAGTGGACTGCAGTCAAGTTTTTCTAGTTCCTCTTTTTCATGTTTTTCACTTTTCTTTACCTCACCTTCATGGGAATGGTGACAGTTGCCATTACTCCAAACTTTTATGTTGCAGCAATCATTGCATCTGCATTTTGTTCTACATGGAACCTCTTTTGTGGCTTCATCATTCCTCGACCTGTAAGGCCATTTTATTTTTATTTTTGTTTAGGCAAATTTTATATATTACTGTTTAAAATAAGCTATAAAATGTATAGCAACAAATATTGATGATTACTAATGCAATCAAATCTGTTTTCTTTGAACCAGAAAATGCATGTGTGGTGGAGATGGTACAACTGGGCGAGACCCATTTCCTGGACACTCTATGGTTTGGTTGCATCACAGCTTGCTGATGTAGATACAGAGATGGAGACAGCAGATGGGAAAGTGGTAGTGTCTGAATTCATTAGGAATTATTTTGGGATGAGACATGACTTTCTGGGAATTGTAGCATTGGTGATTGTTTGCATCCCCATTGGGTTTACCATATTTGCTCTGCCATTAAAAGGCTCACTTCAAAGAAGATAGGCATTCAATACAAATCCATTTTTTTGATGTTTGGTCTGACCATTGGAAAAGCCCAATTTGTAAAAGAAAAATAGGCGTTCCATACAACCAGCTTATTTGCACATTCATCCAATGTATCGATAGGTGACTATTTCTTTCTTGTGAGAACTGTATAAATCATATTCTTCAGTTGAAGTCACATGAACATTTCAACTGTGTCCTGTAATGTATCTTCAACATTTGGGTATTGAACTCCTATTATAACGGCATTCTTGTATCCCAAGCTTAGTAACCACCCACTTTTGGGAATAGCTTCCTAAATGCTACACATTTCTTTCATAAATACTTTCAATATTAATGGTGTCCAAGTAGGTTTTCAGAGCACTAAGATTAAATCTAAATATTGCTTCGTTACCTCCTTTATTTTTCTGTTCAAGAAAGGTTTTCAGAGGCATTATGATGAAGACAATTTCTGTTCCTACCAGTTAAATAACCCTGCTCTGTTGCGGCCAATTAAATAATGGTATTAAGTACAGAAACAAACACAGCAGAACAGAAGGGAAATACAATAAGATACGCAATGCTTAAACCATATCAGCAAAAAACACAGATCTCTCTATTCTCAGATTTGCAAGTCGAAACTCACTATTGAAAAATATTCAATCGCAGCATATAGAAGAAGAATTTAAAAGCAAAGCAAGTAGCAAGAATATTATTCCTTAGAGAAAATCTCTTTTATTTTTGAAATAAAAATTTACATATTGTCAAACTCCTTACTATTAATTCAAAAGTCTTCCTTTATACAACTTAGCCCATGGCATCAGCAAAGCATTCCTATTCTAATGCCATGGTCCCATGCCGCTAAGAGGGGTTTTTCTATTTAAATTTGAGCAGCACTGGTGGTCCCTCGTAAATTGCATATTAAGGATAAATTTATATCCAGTTATATTTTAAGAACAGAAATTATGTTTAAAAAAGACATTGAAGTAAAAAATTCTAAATGGCTTCAAATATTTTGTTTTACCTAATATTTTCTTCCAATTTTTCTTCAAACTTTTAGTTATGAAATTTTATTCATTCATACTATTCATGTAATTCATCTTCTATATTCAAAATAAATGTTTAAAATAAACAGAAAAATAAAATAGTCATGGGACCATTATCTCCACAAAATACTCTTGAAGAAATTATGCAGTGGCTACTAGACAAAATAAGTTTCGCAGCTGCATGGCCTAATTCTTTTGTATAAAGCCCTCTCTAGCTTAAAGCAATAGTCAAACTGACACTTTGGAAAAGAGACAAAGTCCCCAATTCTGTGGTGCATCATTCACCTCACATTTTAAAATTTTGAATCTCTTAGTTTGGACTTGGTTTTACTCAAAATTCATTTTTAAAAGCTAAAATACCATTATAACTCAAACTTGATTGCTATTTTTTTTTAATGTTTTTTACCTCAAGATGTTATTGCATCAAACATCTATGTAAGAGTTTGTGAGCATAGTGTTCACAAGTTTGGGATAGATAGAACAATCCCTTTGAACAAGGTAATAAGCCATGACATTCCTTTTCATCATGTTAATTATTTTATCCCTCTCCTTTCCTTATATTGACACTTAAGTTTAATGTGTCTCATTTTTCTTTGTTTTGTTCTCATGTCTTGCATTTGACCCTATACACCCTTTGTTGATAATTGATATGAGAAATCTTTTAATTGGGTCTCTTATGTTGATTAATCGCTTAAGGGTGTTCATAAAAAAAATGTTTCCATAAAAAATCCTTAGTAAAATTTGTTGGACATTTTTGTACGTGATTTTAGACCATTTCACAATTTTGAGATTTCTCATCTTGAAATCATTGTTAGACTTTCCTTTCTTGCCATTCCTTTCCTCTAAACTCACATTTTCTTTAAATTTTAGGATTTTGTATTTTCCTCATCTTGACATTCCATTTTTTGGGGTTTTGGACTCCTTCATTTTGGCATCCCAAATTTCAAGATTTCAAACTTCTTCATCTTGAAATTTCTCAAATTTTGAAGTTTCAAACTTTTTATTTCTCCGTGATCCCAAATTTTTGAGATTTTAAACCATTTTTTACCTTCTTTCCCCTTGACATGCAAAGTCTTGAAACCTTTGTTGTTTGAACAAAATCCCATCTACCTTCCTACTAATTCTAGAAACCAAGTAATGATCCTACAACACTTCAAGGATTTTTCGACTGGAAATGAGCTCAAGTCACAAGGGCATGTATTTTCATGTGTTTTTAGTGACTGAGAAAGAAAAATACTTATAGTATTTTATGAAGTGGATGAGTTTGAGGCCACTCTAGCAACTCATGAGTTCTTTCTTAGCTTGTAAATTAGATACAATGACACCATAAATATAGAGGAAATTTATATGGCAATGGATAAAATTCCCCAATGCTTCCATATTTTGTGGCACAATTTCATAAAAATGGCACCTGATAGGAACGGGTGTTCTTTGCACCATGCTATCTATTAGTATGCCACATTTATTGCACATTTTGACATTCTTCACAAGAGGGTATTAGGAGCCAAACAAATTTGGGGGCAAAGGGAGGTGTGACAAGGGTAGGAAATAGAATGTAACAATCTAATTTATACAACACACTAATTATTTTGATTTTTAACCTTAAAATAAATAATTGTATTTCCTTAAAAATAAGGATGTAATTTTTTCTCTTTTCTAACATCATTTATTGCACATTTCATAATTGAAAGAATAAAACATTTCAAATCTAAAATAATATTACATTTTAATTTGTAAAAAAAAATCTTTCCAATACAATTTCATACATGAATAACAATCAAACAATTAAATTTACAATTTACAATTCAATTTCAAGGTCAAGTCTTCCATATATGATAAATCTTATGTTTCACAAGCCTTAGTGTTGTTGTTTGCAAGAGGAAGAACATCACAAAGTGCTTTACCTCCAACCAGGGCTTAAATTTGATGGCCGTATGACCTTATTTAGAGATTTTTGCCATAGAATACAATGAAAATTTTAAGAAGATTGTATCAGATGAAAGGAGATTATTTGGGATATCAAAATTTCATAGAATTATAATGATATATATATTTGATTTATATATAATTTTGTCTTACACTCAAGGTATACTTATAATGTTTTAAGGCACCTTTGAATAGATAATCAATATTAAATAATTTGTTGACAAAGTAAAGTCACCCATCAAATTTTAAGCTCTGCTCTCCAACCATAGACCCAAGGGTCTCACATACCTTCCAACTGAAGTGTCCCTACCCTTTAACAAAAAAGTATAAACTAAGGAACCCTTAATATGCCATTCAATCTCTAGTATTGTGTCATACAAAACCAATTTCCAGGTAAAACTATGAACTTCTTAACTAAATATGACCCCATTGACTAGTTATGCAATTTTTGGGATCACAATTAACCTAATTAGTGCAAGGTAGATTTTGCACTACTTTAGCCAAAAGTTTGAAAAATATTCCAACCATTTCTCAAAAAAGTGGGAGTTGTATGCTCACCCACCTCTAATTGAACTTGGAAATCCTCATGACCTAAAGTTAACTTAATTGATTGATTGACCAACTGGTTTCATATTTCAAAAGATTCCCATTCATAACACGGATACCCAATAATTCATTAAATGCACCTCTAGTTAATCATGATGACAAAATGTCACTGACTTGACCTACCTGATTTCATTCTAAGAATATTGACAATATGTCAAATAAGTACAACAATAATATAATAAACTTATATAGAAGATTACTTCTTCCTATTAAAACTTATGGTTCTGTTAATAATTTACACCATATTAAATTTGGTTATTCAAGATAATAATATCGTTTAAATTTACACAAAGTATATCTAGGTTCAATAATTGAAGTTTTCATCATTAAATCAGCTTATTAATTTGTCTATTTAGAGATAAAATATCATCTAATCTCGTT
Source organism: Sequoia sempervirens (assembly GCA_007258455.2). Taxonomy (NCBI): domain Eukaryota; kingdom Viridiplantae; phylum Streptophyta; class Pinopsida; order Cupressales; family Cupressaceae; genus Sequoia; species Sequoia sempervirens. The sequence continues at coordinate 12,308 of VDFB02175466.1, forward strand.
AATTTCAAACATTTAACCAAAAATTGTCCTTATGTGATCATAAAAACGTATATATATATTCATTTGTTCTTTTCATATGAACAAATATATGCATATATACAACTGGATAAAATGTTTATATATCTTATCTAAACTGGATAATAATCTCATCCTGAAATTAAAATAAATCCTTTTATTTAATATGAAGAGGATAATCTTTCAACTCTGTTGTCCTTACTGTGAGTGAAAGTAGAAATATCCCTATCCAAGTTCAAGCTGGAAAAATAATCTAATTTTCCTCTTTAGAAACTGGAAATTACGAAATGTAAACTATAAATTAACTCAAAGAAAATGAATATGAAACATGCTTGTGATATTCTTTTTGCTTCCGCACTTTTAATCTTCTAAAAACACGTGCTCAGTCTAACCACTCCAAATTGCACAGTAATTTCTAGGTCCAAAAACAGTCTGCAATGTCTATTCGAAAAATAAATTGTAATCACCAGCTCACTGGTTTTACAGTCCAATCTTCTATAATTTGACACCTCCAAATAGCACAGGAAAAGTTTGATTAACAAAGCAAATCAGAAAAGAGAAGAAAGAACTTCTTCTTAGAGTTGAGGCTAGTTCTTCACCAATCTCAGATTCAAACAAAGCACAAAATAAAATTTTCTACACAATTCTATCGTTTTCTCAAAACTTAGCTCTGCATTCAAAAGAAAACAAAAACCAATTCTCCAAACAATGAGCAACTTCTTCCAAATCATGTGTGAATAATGAAATGAACAACTAGTTCTCTCAAAGCCGCGGTTCCTCCCTAATTCACGATGCAACCATTAACCTCTACCTGTAATCTCGCCAATGCCAAAATGATGACTCACCTGCTCTCCTCCTCCTATATGCTACATTTTAAAGTTGTTTAAGAGTTAACCATATGCAGCTTTAAAGTAACTGCAATCGCCACTTTAGACAATGTTAGATGCGCCACTTCCTTACTATATTTAGTAACAAATGCCTTAGAAAAAAGGTTCGGCTAGCCTCTCTTTGCCACGGCTTGCTGATATCAGCATTTAAAATGCAGCTAAACTGGCAACCCTCTATGATTTAAATGCTGGAAAATTAATACAGTTATAATCACTAAATTAACCTTTCCCCTTAATGGCTTTATTGCCGCAAAAGCCTCCCCTTATGATTTTAATTGCGGCGCCACTTGTCATCAATGAGCATTTAAAATGCCACTTTAGTAGTTTAGAGTAGCGCCTAAATTGGCTTTTAGCCTGGGCGCCACTTTTCATGCAAAATTTAACCTTAAAAGCTTTAAGAATAGCTTCCACTAACTCCTCGTATGCCGCGATTTTAAAGTGTGTGATTCCCAAAAATATTTACCATCGCCACACAATGGCTATAACAAAAAGGTTGCACCAATTATGTGGCCATAATATTTGGCTTAAATGCCAATTCAATGCCATCATATAGCCTTCGATTGAGGCCCATATGCCTCTCCAAGAGCTTTATTAATTGAAGATTTAAATTATCATATACATGTTTGTAAGCATGGTAATTATTATATACAATTAACATATTTTATATAATATATACATGCATATACATATCGATATTAAAATCTTGTTTATAATACATATATGTATATATATCTATATACATGTATTGTTATTCGGCTTATCTCATCGCACAAACATGATTTGCTAATTGATTAAAATTGAATAAACATGAACAACAAACATTTTATTACTTTTCTTTTTTGAAAACAAAAAACCAAGATTTTATTAGGTTTGACTTAACTTATCGACTCGATTCGACAACCCAATTTAACTCAACACTCAAATTGATTCGATGATAGGTTTAAAGTAGACCTACGTGAGTGTGTGGAAACTCAAATAACATATTCTATTTTTTTGAAGTCTATTCTCCTCTCTTGGGTGATACACTCCCTCTCTCTCTAGAGGGAAAGAAAATAGTCTTGCATTCCATTTAAAACACATTCAAGTAGTTAGCCGTTATAAATCGCATCATAATCCTAATATTGATTTAATAACATAATCATCAGAATGCAAAAACATCTCATTGCATATAATTTCCATCATAATGTTAACTAACATAATATTGTCATTAGGTATCAAAATGCATTTTTAACATCATAGTTAAAAGTAATTTGGTAAAACAAAAACAGGGTGAAACATAGAAAAATAAGAGTTACATAATCAATATGGAGAAAATATTGTAAGAAGCTCTAGGGTTTCATTATCTAGTTTTGAGTAGTGTTATTTTGAGATTTTATTGATGTTGGTTTTTCTAGAATATTCATTGTATTTACCATGACTTAAAAAATGAGTCTAACTAGTAGATTCAACATTACTTGAATGTATCCAAGATATTTTATATTATCTTGATAGTTTTTGATAGTTAGTTAGCCAAAAGATTATAAAATCATTTCAATTTTTGTAGTGAATCTTCTCAAGATCAATAAATAAATATACAAGTTTATTGCTTGATTATTAAGTAGACACATACAAATTTGTAACTTTTGTTATTTATTCGTTTACACATAAAATGTAGTTTATGTGTGCATTTGAGTAAATATAGTTTTTATGTGCATATTGATAAAGATATCTCATTTGGTTTTAGTTGTTACATATTTTATATAAACCTAATGCTTTGTGTCCACTAGACACAAGCATCAACTTATGATTTTTCCTCATTCCATCACTTCAACACACTCAAACAAACTAAAACATTATATAATAATTTTTAGTTATGTTGTTCTTCCTAGCTTCCATGTACAAGTGCATAACAACAATAAGGGATCTTCGTCCATATTTTAGACACTTTATGTGGTAAGATTTTTTTTCTATAAAGTTACATAGTATTTCTTGTTCAAACCAACACATAGGTATGCTAAGTGACAACTAGAATAAATGAACATTATGCATTGGGCATGGTTTGCAACAAGATAAATGTTTAGTCCTTGTGATATCATATAGCTCAACACTTAAGGGAAACCCCCCTTTGGTCTTGCATAACCAAAAATGAAGGACGTCTTACCCACCTTAATAATTGGTCTTTAGTTGCCCAACTTGAATATAAGTTTTGTGATTTTCTTCTCAGGTTTGACACCCTTGATGTTTGGGAGATTATCTAGCCTTAGGGACTTGGGACCTACAACTCAAATCACCAAAAACTTAGCATTGTTTCTAGGGAAATTTTAAATCAAATGTTCAATTTGAAGACCTAGGTATCAAAGGTATAGTGTAGCTAGGAAAACTAGCTCTTGGTTGATACTTTAAAAAAAATTACTATTACTATTAATTTGAGGAGTGGCAACTCTATCAAGGAAGCACTCAAAGGTCATTTTTTCAAGGAAGAGAAGTTACAAATGAAGAGAGGACAATGATCCAAAATTCAACAACATATTGATGTGATTTTAGTCAAAGTAAGGAGATGGAAAAAGGAGTGGAAAGCTAAAAATTTAGACCTATGTTTCCTCGACATGTATTCCAAAGAACTAAACCAGTAGGTACATCAAGTAGAAGGGTAGCATTAGGGAAAACATATATGTAGACACCTAAAATTGTCCTAGCCTGCGAACTAGCATATATAATTGCATTTCACATTAATTGCATCCAAAACCCTAAATTCCTTTATTACTTGAATAATACTACTTATTTAATTACTTAAAATTTTCACCATTTTTGACAAATCCATTTATTTAACAAAGTCCTAAAACCCTATTTCTTCTATTAATTGAATAATACAACATTATTTAATTAATTAACGTTTCGGGTAAGTGCACCAAGATGGTTCCCAAAAATGGGGCTTAAGTGGCCACTTTTTTTTCTGAAATAAGGAAATACTGACCTTGGACGTGAAATTGAGGATACTAAACACTCAAAATTTTGAGATGGAACAAAAAGAAGGCTTCAAGTGCTCTGATCTACTTTCTAAACTTCTAATTTATTTTGAAAATGGTTGAGATTAAGGGGTTCAAATGAGGGACGTACACAAATTAGTGATGTTTTTGTCAGAAAAACATAACATAGCAACTCTTGTACGACCCTTGTATGGTGAATTTTTTTTTAGTATTTTTAAAATCACTATAGTCAGAAGTTAGCTAACAATATGTAGTTGATGCATGATTTTTCTGATAATTTTTTAATGAATATTTTATTTTTTACTAAATTTCGAAGTGGACACTTCCTAAAAACCATAATTTTGGCCGTGCTACCCCTACAAAATTTGGAAACTAATTGATTTAAAAAATAAAAAATAAAAAAAAATTGTAGAATGGAGTCTAGTTTCTAAAAATATAATTTATTTGAAATTTCGATGAACAGTTAATTTATAACGGAAAAAACACCAAACATTTCTTTGCCAAAAAAGAGACATACAAACAAAAGAAATTATGGATGAACAATTTAACATTGTCAGAAAGTGAAAAAAATTACATCGTTGGATAGCTAAGAGAGAACCTAACATTTCCCAGATGTTCGATTTGTTTGATATTGAACCACGTGCAATCCTGACGGTGAGCACGAACCCGATTATGTGAAATATTGTAGAAATTGCAAAAACACGTCTTTGGTCTTTGGGAATGCTATCCAAGCCTTTGGGTTGGTATTCCAAGGCAAATACCAATCCCAAGGCTTGGGGATTCCCAAAGCAAGATATAACACGAGCGCGTTATAACGCGCTCACGTTATATGTCAGTTTTGACATGATTTTTTTCGTTTGTGGGGAGCATGTCTAGCAAGACATAACACGAGCGCGACATAACATGCTCGCGTTATGTCTTGCTTTGTGTTAAATGCATATTGAATGTATGTTTATATATTTGTATGTTTGTATGCACATGCATGCTTGTATGTCATGTATGTATGTATGTATGCATGTAT
>VDFB02175467.1:0-79699 GCA_007258455.2 Sequoia sempervirens
TCTATCTATTTCATGACTAATCAATCTATTCTTCAATCACAATAATCATAATCAATTTACATATATTATGCCCATCTAAATCCTCTCAACATCTTTCAATCGTAAATCAAGATATTCTACTACACAATCATGATCAACCATTCCAAATCATAAATTATATATAAAAAATATCTTTCCTCACAAAAAAGGATCAAAGAATCAACACAATTTATACAACAAAGTAATGCAGAGATCATAATCGACATTGAAAAATATTCAACCAACATCTTTAATCAAACACATGCACATTTTCCAAAGCTCTCGTACACAACAATGGAGGCTTCACATTGATACAAGAAACCACATATTCATGAACACGCTTCGACATGGGATGGTAAACTTTCATTTTTGTTTGAATTCATTTTGTTATCGTAGGATTTCATTTTTTTTTTCAATAGCTTAGCAATATTCATTTCATGAGTGAATGAATGAATCTTGATCATTATTTTCAGTTAGATTAGTTTCTATTCTTTATTTTTATCTTGTTTATACTCGTAGATTTCCCATTCACAAACTTATATATTTGTTCTTATAAATTTTGTGTTGATTGCAAGTGGCACTTACAACTACTACATCTTAGAATATTTTAATTTCAATAATTCTTTAATAGATGCCCACACTCTACTTAAAATTTTCTAATCTCTATTTACAAAAGGTTTGTTCAACATATCTAATAATCATGGAATTCTATGAGACCACATTTGTTTGAGTCATTTTTTCATTGTTTTTAATTTAAAGAGAAAGGTTAGGGCCTTGATCCAATACATGATAGCAGTTCAAACCATAACCAAAACTAGGCCTACAAGAAAACTAAGAAATAAAACAAAATGAAAAACTTCAATTCAAACCATAACCAAAACTAGGCCTACAAGCCAATTGAGAAATAACACAAAATGAAAAACTTCAATTCAAACCATAATTAGGCCTATAGGCCAACTGAGATACAACACAATGTAGGAAAAAATCAAGTACTAAAAGCTAGAAAATAGATAAAACAAGAATATTATGACATGCAAACCTTTGAGGGAAAGGAAAACAAGCCTGAAAACAAGAAATAATAGAAAACAAAACTAATCCTTTTGATAGTAAATTAAATTCCATTCCTTTTTCAATAGTTCTAGTTCCATTCCCCATGGGTCCTTTCCTTCTCCAGCATTGGCCTCAATTGACATGTCCACATCCTGAATGGATTCTATTTTTCATTTCATTTTCCTTACCTTTGATAGCCCAGACACCGTACTAAAATTTTTCCTACTCATAATTTCATAGGTAATAGAGATAAAACTATTAAAGGAATTATCCATCCTATTGACTTTTTCCTATAGAGATTTTATCTAGAGCTTATAATTATGAAGGGTTATATCCTCCAATTCCCCCTCCTTAGAGATTATTGTTACTTTCACATTCTCTTCTTTGTGGCACTTTTCCACGTGTTTGGAATCCTCTTTATCTTTCTCAAAGTCCTTAACCTCTTCTTGCTCATTGAAATTCTCCTTTACCTTATCTTCTATACTAGTCATATCATCACTCGAGTCCTCCCCTAACACAACTTCAAATTATTTTTGGGTTAGATCTAAAGGCTCTTCTTGTTTTGGTATATACTCCTCATTGGATGACCCATCATCTTGTTCTTCAAAAGAAAGCATTTTTCCTTTAACATTTTGTCTAGCTTGTCTAGTTGACCTCCTTTTTGCTTTACCACTACTAGAATCTTCTACTAATCCTTCCACCCTTCATCAATAATATCTATAGTAACCTTCTTGATAGTCCTAAAATCTTCTAGATCTTGACCTTTACATCTAGAGATAAAGGGTTTAACCAAAGATTTGGTTGCTTGAAAGGGGGCAAGATTGTTCATCCCTAACAATGGGGTTTTTAGAAGTAGAGGGATTAACTTGGGGTTTCTTAAATTGAGAGGGAGGAGTACACTTAATTATTTCCTCAAAAGGTTCATTTTATTATGAGGGGAAGCTTCCTTAAATAGGGTACCAAGATTCTTGGTGCACAATTTTGAATTTTTGCTAGTGCTAGGGTTATTATGGGAAAAATTGGGCTACTTGTTCAAGGGTTCAAGGCTTCATAGAATTTTTGAGGCCAGGCATAGGGGTAAGAACAAAGACATAATTGTAGATTCTTAGAATTAAAGCCTAATACAATGGAGGAGAGGCCCCTTTAGCCTTGCACTGTTGTAGCCAATAGAGCAAGAATGAGGGGATGTTGATTTTCTCCTTTTTCCTAATATGATTTAAAAATAAAAATTGGTAGCCATGCACAATTGTGTATCTACCTTCTAATATAAATTATTTCATAATGTGGATGCTTACCAACCTATAATATAGTGGAATTTTCTTATGGTTGTAACCATTTTAAAACCTTTTTAGCTTCTCCTCCCCTTCTAGGAAACTATCAATGAACTACTAATAATTGCCATTACTAACTTTGGAAACCTTTAGGCCTCTACACTCTAAGCCCATCACTTCAATTATTTAACTTTGGGGTAACCTCAAAGCTAATTATTCTAATATTAACCTTATCATGCCTCAATGAATTGAAGAATTTAGAGGTAATGTCATCGTTAAAACCCTAAAGTCATTGCCAGGAAAAATGGAGTCCTACTCGCTTCCTCAGAAAGTTTCCACAAATCCACATTCTATTTTAGAGGCACACAAGATAATGGTTCAAAGCACTTTTTGGGAAAGTGACCCCCCATATCCACTCTGCATCCTTTAACTTATCTCTTCACAACACTATCTACAACACAAAGGCCCCACTCCCACACTTGTAAACACCTAGATAGTAGAAATAGTTCACAAAATCTCTAGAATTAGTATAAGGATTATGAGCTAACCTAGTAGTTATTAAAAAAGTCATATAATAATCATCTTTTTTCTAGAAGGCTCACCCAGTATTTTTAGTAATATAATCCATCGGGATCAAGATCACCTAAACCTTATTTCAAATCATTTTGAACTTCAGAAAAGACCTTGGGACTATGTGAAAAATACACTCACCTTGCAAGTAATTAAAATATTTTTAATTCCAAATGTCATTTGGGGGAGGAATGATACGAATTCAACCTATATATGCCATAATAATAATATGGTTCCACGCCTCCTTTTGAATATGCAAAAACCTATTAAGGAAAATATCTTTGATACACACATTAATTAAATTATAATTACTTATGTGCTTAGTCATGTCAAAACAATCCTTGCTATTAATATTATCTTCCTTTGGATTATTATTCTCTAAATAACTATTTATATTGTACGTAGTCATATAAAATTATTCTCCATCTTAAATATAAACCTTCTTTAAATTATTATAATTTAAAACCTTTATCATATCAAATTGATCCTCCTTATTCACCAAGTTGTCCCATAGGCAACACCAAAGAATAAAAGTAAACAACATCTGGTATAGAATATTTGCTAGATTAGCCTTGAAAAATCCACTCTTTTTGTACTCATTACTAGCCCACTTCTACCTCATCATCATAAAATTTAAATTAAAAATTCATAAAAGAGAACCAAACTTAAACCATAACCCATCGAGCCAAAGCTTGTGAAGTTGAATTAGCCATTACTATCATTACTCCTTGAATGATAAAAGTTTGAGTTATCAATTCAAAGGTCATCATATGAGACAAAAAATTTAATTTATTGAGGGAGGTCCTTGTAACTCCAAATTTTCCACTAAAAATAGGAAAGAAAATTAGAAGCAACATATGTTGCTTTGTTTCCTTTCGTGAAAGTATGTTGTAAAATATATTGATCAAAGCTTTCCATCCTACTTTTTGAATCCTTAATCAAATTATTAATATTGCAGGGGGTCAAATATACCTTTTAGTGAATCAATTATCAACTTGGAGTCTCCTTCAATGGTTACTTTCTTAAATCATTTTTCTATTACCTTCTTCAAATCCCACCAAGTAGTAATTGCTTCTGCCTCATTAATAGATCCAATCTCCAAGAATTTAGCATAGTCTTTAATACATCTACCACTACAGTCCCTTATTAAACCACTCACAACTACAAATCCCAAGTTACCCTTAGAACACCCATCAAAATATAGCTTGGTCCATCCAATTATTTGAGGGGTCTAGGTAGCCAATATTCTACTTAGAATGTTAGCCTAGTTTATTCTAGTTATGATCTTGTTTTATTCCCCAAATCTATTTTATTCTAAGATATTTATAAGTAGGCACTAATTTGGAGAAGCCAAATATTTTTGAATTAATATTTTATTGTATTTTTTGTTTGGTACTTAGGAAGACCTCGATATTACTTCTTTGTTGTTCTTTAAATATTTTGTTATTTCTTTCTTTCCATAGGTTTCATGAGACAAAAGGGGGAATTTAATGCTAGAGTTCCACAATGATAGGATGTTTAAATGGAAAATTATTCCATTTATCAATAATATCCTTAATATCATTGGGAAACACCCAATTAATTAATAAAATTCCTATAACCAAAGACCAAATCTCTCTCGCAAAAGAGAAGTGAAAAAATAGATGAATTATACTTTCAGAGGCTTTAGAACAAAGGGGTACCTATTGAAAAACTATAATCCCATCTTATTAAGGACATCAATAATGAGAATTTTACCATGCCCTACAACCCACCAAAATAAGTTATTTTATATAATTAATTTTGCATTCCATATTCTATTCCAATAAAAAATTTGTGGAGTGAGGGATGGTTGTTCCAATTTGGTATAAGTATCTTTAACAGAGAAATCATAAGAAGGGTTCTCAATCCAAACCCAAACATCTTCACCTTCTTGAAAAAATAGAAGACACTCACCAATAAGAGATTTTAAGAGAGAGAAGACCTTAGAGCACTCAGGTCGAGAACCCCCTCAAACACCTCAATTCAAGCACTTGAAAATTAAAATTTTTACACTTTGGTGACTCTCCTCCCCAATCAACATAGTTATATAAGAATATACTATTTAATATTATGAGGTCTTTCTTAATTTGATTTAGTTGAACTACTAAGGAAATCAGCAAACCATTTCCCCAAGAATCATCCCAAAAGAAAACTTTTCTACCATTCCCTACCCTCCTTATAGTTCCTTGCTTTAAATTACTCGTTTTCAAGATGTTATTTCATATGGCTGAACCTTTAGGCCAATCATGGGAAGTAAGCAAGTAGCTAGGATCTTCATTCCCCATATATTTAGCTTTAATAATATTGACCCAATCTTTGTTCCCATAAATTAAGAACCAACCAATTTTTTAAAGGAGAGTTTTATTAAATATATTTAACCTTCTAATCCCTAGGCCCCAAACTTTTTTACGGGATCAGACCTTATCACAACACACCAAGGCTATTCTCACTCTTTCTTTAGTACCAATCCAAAGAAAGGACCTTTGGATTTGTTCAATTTTATATTTATTATGAACTCCAACATTTTAAAAAGGGAAAGAAAGTACACTAGAATATTCAGGAGGGAGGACTTTAGAAGCTAAACTTTTCTAGTTTGACTCAAAAGTTTACCTTTCTAGTTAGCAAGCTTTTTTTGGACCCTTTTCATTATTCTATTCTAGAAAAAATTTGGGGGATTTTTATTACTTAATGGGATTCCAAGGTAAGCATTTAGAAGATAAACTTCTTGAAATTCAAGAATTATTATAACCTTTTCCTTTAGTTGTTGACTAGTGTTAAAGAAATAGAACTTGCTTTTAGATTAATTTATATGTTGACCAGATGCTCTCTCATAATCCTATAAAATAGAATTCTAATTAGCAGCTTCAACAACAGAGGTAACACCAAAAGGAATCATATCATCCCTAGAATGCTAGTGGGAAGTATGATGGAGAGAGGAAGCAACTCTGATTCCTTTAAGTAGACCTCTATCAAGGTTTCACTAAAGATTATGTCCTAGAACCTCTACAACTATTATGAATAAAAGGGGAAAGGGGGTCACCCTTCCTTAGACCCTTCTCATAGGGAAAGAGACCTTTGGGGACACCATTAATTAAAACAAAGAAAATTGGAGTGGAAAAAAACTCTTTGATGAGTTTCAAAATTATTCCAAAAATCCCAAACCTTTTGATCACAACAAAAAGAAAACTCTAAGACACTCTATCATGATCCTTCAAAATATCCAATTTAAAAGCCATGTCTAGCTTTCCATAGACTGAATATACTCATGGGAAAAAATGAAAACATCCAAGATCTATCTTCCTTTAACAAAGCATTTCTGGTTCACTAGGATCATCTTGTCAAGCACCACCTTCATCCTACTAACAAGAATTTTGGAGAATATTTTATACACTATATTACATAGGTTGATAGGGCGATAGTATTGTATAGAAGTAGCATCCATTTATTGGGGATTAAGAAAAAAAAGGCATCATTAATTTGGTGAAGAATTCTACAAGACCTAAAGAAATCTCTAGCTACATTAGTAAGGTTATTTGAAAGAATAACCCATAACTCCTAAAAAGTGGAAATCCATCTAGGCTTGGTGCTTTAAAAGCTCCAAAGGAGAAAACAACAAATTTAACCTATTGTACATGACACTAATTTACCCAACTCCTTTAAATCATTCTTACAAACCACTCTAGGAATGACATCAAGAAGACTATCAAGTTCTAAATAGGAACGTTAAATATAGATTTTTGGCACCCTAGATCTTTCTAGCACTTCAAGGGTTTTTCACCTAAAAGGAGAAAGTACGGCCAAAAGATCTAGCTAGGTTCACTCAAATTATGCAATGTATGATGTTATTTGAACTAATTGAGATGATCTAAGTGTAGTTATATGAGTTAATTTACTGATTATGTATGCAAAACCTATGACTTATGAAATGTTGGAAAACACAATGATGTTTGCAAACAATGAACTATCAATGAATGTGCAAAACATAGTGGAAAGAGAGTGAATTAGAGTGCACTTGGATATAAGTTGGAGAAAATAGAATCTTTTGAATGTTGTCTGAAATCACAAAAAGTCATCAGTGGGAATCATTTGCCACTAATGGCAAATTAGTCATGCTTTTGATGAAAACTGTCAAGAACAAATTTTCAAGTGTCAGGATCCAGAATCTGAAAAAACCTAGATTTCTAGCCTTAAGGTGGGACTCATTCACCACTAATGGTGAATTAGTCCCCTCCCAAAATTTTGAGAAATTAGGGGACAATTTTGTAGCACTAGATCTGAGGTTGTCTACTTGTCGGGTTGTCAAAGTCAAATCTACAAAAAATAGACAAAATGTCCTCTCCAAGCTTGAAATAGGATGTTTTTTACTTGAAACAATTTGTTGACTTCTTGTCCACTTTTCAACACCTTAATGATTTTCAAATCTGCATACACAAGTCTGCAAACACACATGCAAAAGGGGGAAAATTGTTAAGGGTTAGGTTATAGGGATTTGCGTTGGTCAAATCCTACTTTGGTAATCAAACCCTTAATGAAATGATAAAATTAAGGAGAATGATAAACAAATAACATGGAAATGCTATCAACTTACCAAACCCTTGTTGAAGAAAATTTGAAGATATGCTAATGGCTTCTCTTGAATGCTTGATTGATGCTTGATTATAAGATGGAAAGTGCTCAAATGATAGTTGAATGCTTGAATGAGTTAGAATATTGTAGGAGATCGTAGGAGATGTAAAATGAGGATAAAAACACTTATTTATACATTCTTGTGCCTTAGTAACCCATTGATACCTCATCACAGGTCGACATCAAGTAATTTTGAATAAAAACCCGAAAGGAAATTTGAAATATTTTGAATTTAGAGCCAAGAAGGACTCATTCGCCACCCATGGTGAATGGGTCCCACCTTAGGCTTGAAAATGGGTGTTGAGAATTAAGTCACATTTAATGTTACTTGTCAGGTTTATATTAAAAAATACACTTAATTAAGCCTTATAAGGGCACAAAGGGGTGAAATAAAGCATAAGAAAGGTGTAAATAGCAAAATTAAGCCTAGAAAAGTATGAAATCTTGTTACAAGAATTTACAACACTTCAAAATAGGACTTGATAATGAATAAAAAGGTGATTTTTAGGTGAATTGTAATTATTAGAGTCTATAAAAGTGTAGAAATATTTTACAAAACTTCACAATACCTTCACAAGACACCATTTTTTGAATTTTAAGGACTTAAATGTGTATGTTCAAGCCTCATTACATCAATAAATTAAAGAAAGATAGACCAAACATCATGAAGCAAGGCCTAAAGGACCATGAAAATGACAAGGGACCATTTTTTCTATCGCATATTTAGCCCCCACTTTAGTGAGAGGATAAACTTGCTTCAAATTGACACTAAAGTAGCCATGAATATCGAGAAGGGGGTCTCAATTCACTTATGTTAGCAAGATGGATGAAAAAAATTAGGAGGGATGATCAATCCCCTAGGATGAAGATCCCATGGAAAACTAAACATAAGAACAAAGGAACACATGTTGAAATGGAAATTGAATTGAGCTTTGATCATCTATCCAAATAGTTGTGAATTAGATCTAGGCTATTTGTTTAAAAAAAAGAATGCATACTCACTCTAGGGTGACAAAACTTATGGTGGTCCATTAGGTAAGAAGACCCAAAAAGTTAAGTACATACACTAGGTGGTATGCACTCACAAACACATAGGTGGCTATGGGGAAAGTTGTGCTACTGAGTGGGCTTTCCGCTCAACAATATCAAAGTTATACCTCCTAATAACTTTAACAAGGTGCAAAAAAGAAAAATGTCGGTTCATGCTTCATGAGACAAGAAAATCCTCTTATTCTTATAACTAATTTACAAAAAGAAAGGTACCATAGGCATACAAGTTGCATTATGCAAGGTGGCAAAAAGTGCAAAGTGTAAAATGCATAAAATGTAATATGTAAAATGCAAAAGGAAGTTCAAAGGAGTCTTGTTAAGTTTATGCAAGGTTTACCACTTAGGGAACATTATGTCTAATGTCTCCAAGAGAAGACTAATCAAAGAATAAAATATTCACAACTTAGGGGATGTAGTGTGTCACATTAGGCCACCAAGAGGAATGCAATATGCTAAGATAGATCACACTTATGAAGGACATCATACCCAATGTCATCCACAAAGTGACAAACACATCATATGAAATAACAAGGCTGCACTAAGAACCGAGGATGCAAAATGAAATATGGTAATGTATGCCCCCCACTTTAAAGGAATTGCCACACATCGTTCTCTGAGCAATTACTTTAAAGTAGCAAGGGAAAGAAAATGCAAAAGGTAAAAATGAAAAGACATGAGAGCTAACTTAGAAAGACCTATGACAAGTCATATGTTTATGAGTTAGGTTGCATCATGTAAATGAAAAAGAAAAAGAAAAGGGAGTTTCCCCCTAGAAAGAAACACACCAAACAAATAAGGGATCTATGGATTTGGGGTTAGTATGTTCATTGCTTCAATGTTTTGCTAAAAGAGCTCAGAATTATCATAGTTCCCCAAAGCACATAGAACTGGAAGAATGACATAAAGAGAGTGAAAACAAAAGAAAAAGAAAGTGTTTTGGGTCAACATGGAAGAGACATTGCGGTCTCAATGCTTTGCATCATCCCCAAAAGGAAAAGACAAGAAAAAATAAAATGAAAAGGAAAAGGAAAAAGAAAAAGAATTTTTTTTTGGCTCAACATGAAGGAGAAATTGTAGTATCAATGCCTTGAATCATCCTCAAAAGGAAAACACAAGAAGAGATAAAGTAAAAAGGAAAGGTGGTCAACATGGAAGAGACATAGTGCGTCTCTCCGCTTTGCGTCATCCCCAAAAGGAAAACACAAAATGAAAAAAGAAAAATAAAAGACCTTTTGGGTCAACATAGAATAGACATAGGGCATCTCAATGCTTTGCATCATCACCAAAAGGAAAACACAAAAAAAATGAAAAAGGAAATGCACAACATATAGAAGAATAGATGTACAAATAGAAGAAGTGTACGATGAGAGAGAAAACATCAAACGTAGGATACGAGGGAACATGACACACACATGTACAATAGAAAAAGAAAGAAGAAATGTAAAAGGCTAGTAAGTTGAATGCAAGTAAACCATCTAACAATTCATCCACCTCCCAATCATGCTCAATGTATTGTGGGGGTGGTTGATTGTCCAAAGGAAGAATTGCAAGTGTCAAACTAAGAGATGTACCAGGTTCCTCACTTGGTTTATCATTTAAGCTCATGGTAGACGAAAATAAGGAGTTTAGATCATTATGCACTACTTCATCTATTTTTTCAATCTCCTCATCATTATCATCATCAAGGTTGATTATGATAGGAGGACAAAGGGTTATTTCCAAGGAAGGATGTATCAAAAGTTGTGGTTGTTGGATTTGTTCATTTTTTGTTAGGGTTGGATTGTGCTATCTGTTGGTGGATCAAGGGAAAGGGGGTGGTATTTAATTTCTTTGGTCAAAGGTAGATATTATTTTTCTTGATTTTCGTCTATTTGATATTGAAGAGCAAGGAGACGACGACGAAGCCTACGCTCCCTAGCACTGCGGTTGCATTTAATTTTATTTTGAATTTGTTGAAGTGTAAGAGTGGGTTGATTCATCATAGTTTCCTTTTCTTTTATAGGGGGAAGAATGGAAGAAACTGAAGAGGATGGGTCAACCACTTTCTCTTTAGCTTTATACACCTATTTTATGTGAGGAGGTATGACAAAATTAGTTTCATTTTCCCTTGGTCTTTTAAATGATGGCAGGGAAGTGTCTAAGGGTGGTTGTTCATGAGGTTGTATGGTTTTTTCGATGTCAGACTCAAGTTTAAGCATGGTTTCATCTATGATAGGGGGAGTGGAAGTGTATGGAGACATGTTACGAAGAGACAACTCAACTATTCATTTGGCTTTGAAATTTTGATAAGTTATGAAAAATAATTATTTACGAGGGGTGATGGGTTCCATAGGTGCCAGCCAAAAGGCTTCTAAGGAAAAAATACCTTTAGACGATAATGGATTAAAGCCACTATGGTGTATGGTAAATATTTCATTTCCATGTGGAAAATTCAAACATTTGTGAACAACTGAAGGGACTGCCTTCATTGAGCAAAGCCATGGGTGGCCTAGCCACAAAAAAAAATGATTTGATTGTGGAATAATTGAAAATGTTACCTCCAAAGTTTTGGGTCATATTTGTAAGGGGAGTACGATCAATCCAATCATAGGGCATGAAAAACTAGTATGTGTTTTAATCCATGCAGTTGGCTTGTTATAGTCATCTTGATATAGATCATGTAATACTAGAAACTCTTTCGTGATCACATTCTCACCATAGGCGGGATCTATTAATATCCCATCGATGGGCTTATCATAGATTCTTCCGGCTATGTAAAGAGGACCATTAGGAATTTTCTGAAGTATATCTTTAGAAGAAAAAGTGATATCAAGAGTTTTGTTGGTTGGGCCCTTACAAGGGATAACATCTATCACACCCACAAGTTCATCCATAGGATTGACTTGAGTAGCATTTGGAGCTATATAATGTTCATTATTTGTATCAATGTTTATGACTTGAGGGTTTGAAGGTTCACTAGCCTTGACAAATGAAATATTGTGTTTAGGCATAGGATTGGTAAAGATTTGAAAATTTTGGTTAGGAGGTGCAATGGACTTATTACCTTGATCATTAACACCTGCAATGGATAAACGACCCGAATCAATTAGGTCTTGAACTAGGTGTTTGAGACACTTACATTGTTTAGTGTCATGGTCATTTTGGTGATGAAAATGGCAATAAGCATTAGGTTTAAAGGTGGGTGGTAAAGGTTTGGTGGTATCAAGTGGTTTGAAAAAAGGTAAAGTGATCACTTGTTTCTTGAGCAATTGGTTCATTGTATTATGAAGGGTATCAGGTAAGGGAGTAAATTGTCTCTTCGGGTCCCCATAGGTATAAGGCACCACTGCTTTAATAGCTTCCACTTGACTTGGGATAGGTGGATTTGTTTGTAGTTGAGGACGCTAATTGAATTATAAAAAGCCTCTATTTGGTTTGTGAAATATGGTTGGTTTGACTTGAGGAACCTAGTTGACTTGTTGACCACTCTTCAACACCTAAATACTTGTTAAATATGCACACAAAAGTCTTGAAACACACAAGCAATAGGGGAAAAATGGTTGAGGGTTAGAAATTAGGAGTTTTCATTGGTCAAAACCAACTTTGGTAATCAAACCCTTAATGAAATAGTGAAATGAAAGAGAATGATAAACAAACAACATGCAAATGCTATCAACTTATCAAACCCTTATTGATGAAAATCTGAAGTTGTGTCAATGGATGCTATTGAGTGCTTGATTGATGCTTGATTTGATGTTGTAAAGTGATTGAATGATTGAATGTGACATGTGATTGTAGGAGATGTAAAATGAGGTGAACATTATTTATTTATACACATTTGTGCCTTAGTAACCTATTAATACCTCATCATAGGCCGACATCAAGTGATTTTGAATAAAAACCTGAAAGGAAATTTAAAATATTTTGAATTTGAAGCCAAGGAGAACTCATTTTCCACCCATGGTGAATGGGTCCCACCTAGGACCTAAAAAATGGGTGTCAGCAATTAAGTCACATTGAATATTATTTGTCAGGTTTACATTCAAAAATGCACTTAATTAAAGCTTATAAGGGCATAAAGGGGTCAAATAAAGCATAAGAAAGGTGTAAATAGTGAAGTTATGCCTAGAGAAGCATGAAATATTGTTACAAGACCTTACAACACTTCCAAATAGGACTAGTTTAGTGATGAAAAGGTGATTTTTATATGAATTGTAATAAATAGAGTCTAGAAGAGTGTAGAAATGTTTTACAACACCTTCACAAGATGCCAATATTTGAATTTTAGTACATAAATATGCATGTTCAAGCCACATTACAATATAAAATCAAAGAAAAATGGACCAAACATCATGAAACAAGACCTAAAAATCCATGAAAATCACAAGGGGCCATTTTTCCATTTTTATATAGCATAGGAATATTCAAGGGCTAAATAAACCTTTAAAACAACATATTCTTAAATTCCCCATTAAATATTTGAAATTTTATATTCTTATTGTCTAGGAGACAAAAATGTACCAAGAAACCTTTGATAAAATGATTAAAAATATCAAGCCTAGGGAAAAGTACTT
This sequence comes from Sequoia sempervirens, assembly GCA_007258455.2. Lineage (NCBI taxonomy): Eukaryota > Viridiplantae > Streptophyta > Pinopsida > Cupressales > Cupressaceae > Sequoia > Sequoia sempervirens. The sequence continues at coordinate 13,160 of VDFB02175467.1, forward strand.
TCTTTGCAATGTTGAAGGTGCTTCTAGAGGTATTGTGACTCTTTGGAATCCTGATACAATTAAAGGACCAAAAGGTTATTGTAGTAGAAAGTATTTGGAATCAATTATGGTAAATGAAAGGAACAATTTGAAGTGGAATCTTCTTAATATTTATGTTTCTAACACAAGGGAAGAAAGGAATCAACTTTAGAATTTGTTGACTGGTCTTTTGGCTAATAATTAGAGGGTGAATTGGATTCTTATTGGGGATCCCCCTTTACCCCTTAGATAAATTGAGGGGAGTAGAGGAATTCTTAGATGGAATGATGGATTTTGCTAAATTTATTTCTAATCTTGGTTTATTGGATGTGGAACCAATGGGTTCTATGTTTACGTAGTCTAATATATGTCATGGACAACATCACATATAAGTTAAATTGGATAGTGTTGATTTCCAGAGATTGGGACATCCTTGCCAAGCTTCAATTTTTTTCCTTTCCAAGATCATTTATTATCCATCTATTTCAATGGTACAAATCACTTTGAACAAAGCATATATATATAAAATTTGGTTGATCTCTGAAAAGAAGATCACCTTCTCTATTAATCCACATTTGACATCCTATCTCGGAAGGTAAGCTCAAAATTTACCACATACAGTACATTCAACAAGAAAAAAACAAATTGCATAGAATAAGGACCAGATGGTATAATAGTGCATAACATGCTCTAGTGTACATAGAATGAATAACTAATAGGAATACATAACCCTTGGTGTCTAACTTGCATAGGGTACAAATACACAACTTACTTGTAGTGCCTTACTTGCACAAATATGGAATATGTCTTGTATACAATGTGAATTATTTATTCAAGTTTCATACAATGAATATGGTAAGTGCATCTCTCAAGAAAAAGTAACAATAGTATGAAATATTCATCATTCACATTATTACAGCGATCATTTCTTTTTCAAGTATAGATATAAGTATAGTTAGGGTAAAAAATTTCTATGATATGCATACAATCATTCATCTAGATGTGTCATTCACCTAGATCATGAGAAGTGAATTATTGCACAAGTATCATTCTCATATAGCACATATGTATACATACATTCACTAATAAAAATCAAGTATACATGATTCATCACATTGATCACTTTTTCCTTTTCCTATTAGCTAGATCAAGATATTTATCTAATCACCTTCTACCATGAATTACATACCTAAACATAAATTACACTTAATGTACCTACCAAAATTTGCATTGGTGACCAAAGAACCATTCCCAACTTGCTACAATTGTATAGTAATCTTGATTACAAAGGCTAGCATGTCAATTTCCCTTACATCGACTCCACTCCACCAACATAACCACCATTGTAGTTTTTCTTTCATAGCCATTTAATATCAATGAAACAATAATTAGTAGAATTGGCTGCGAAGATATCCATGCTGGTATAATAGCATTTAAACCAATATAAGTAACTCCTTTGACACTTCCACATCAATATCTAATGCAAATCCCCCTATGATTAGAATAATTGATTTGAGGGATTCTTTAACACTATAATTAAAACCATCAGTATGGATGTTTAACTTTATTGCAAGTGGATATATTCTTAGTTTTAAGTTGCTATCATTCATGGTATTGATGCTTGGCATGATTATTGATGATAGTCTTGCACCCACACAGTCACTTTATTTTCAAGTGTGTAGTTTATGAAGACATTCATATCTATTATGAGAGCAACTTGAAGGTGGATAATCTGAATGAGCTCTTTAAAGAGGAAAGGCTCTTTAAGACGGCCAGCTTCTTGATCAAGATTCATAATAGAAGTGTGGACTTGGAAAGGAACCTGAAAATGGTTAAAGCTCAAACTATAGGTCCCATAAGCTAATGGTCTCATCGACGATATTAAAATCATTCATTCATTCATCCAGTGTGAAGAAGGGAAATACATCCACGTAAAATACAAACGCCACACAAGCATATTTTCATACTTCATTATATTTTCATTGTAGAGCCTAGGGTAAAGTGAAATAGTAGGAGGAGACTTTAGGAACTCTCCTTAACATGATAACTACTACCTGCAAAAGAATTTTTGGGTTTTTTTTCTATCCTACTTGACTATACTATTTTCTTCTTCTTTTCCTAACTTTATTCTTTTCATATCAAAATGATTTCGGCAAGTATGATTTGAGAGGCTATCTCACTAGGGCATCGAACAATATAAGATTTACTTGTTCTGTTGGTCAAGTGTAGAAAAAATTTGATTCACTAGTTTTTTTGTTGTTATTATTATAATTTTTTTTTTTAAAATCAATAAGAAGGGACATATGTGCATCTAGGGATCTCTCTTGAGTTTCTCTTTGATCTACAGTGAGGATGAGTGGTTTTATAGTTTATATTTCATTGCATGATTAAACTCTCCTACAGGTCTTAAAAGGGAAAGCCTAGGAATTATAAGATTGGTGGATCATTTTCTAAACTTTGGTCGTAGCCTATGAGGCGCAATCTCTCCAAGGATTAGTCTCATACACAAATTTTCTCAATGTATTTCTTTTTATAATAGATCTACACTCTTTACTATAGTCACATTTATGAATGGTTTTTAGGACAAGTATAACCATTCTAAGCACCCATTTAAGCACTCTTTAGCGTACATCAAAATTTCATAAGACTTCTTTAGACCAACCCTCTCAAATCAAGTAAACTACACTATCCACAAGGCCAATTAAGCCAAATTAACAAAGCAACCCCACTTTATTCTTCCTTCCACATGAAAAACACCATTGGGAAGCATTAACCAGTCTACCAAACCATAAAATCCACTACTTTTAGGGTGTGATAAGCCCTCTATCACCACAAACCTCAAAACCCTCAATTTTCCTAAAATTCACAAGGGTTTATTGAAAACCCATACTCCATACCTCCCCATAGCCAACCAAAGCCTGAATTACCTTTAAAAAGGTCTGCACAAGCTTAAAAGTTCAAGCAATATTGTTTTCCCCAAATATTTCATTAGACCCTAGTACAAAACACCATTTTCCAATAAAAAATGCCCCATTTAACATCTAGGGCATCACCTAAAAACCATATATTTTTCTTACTTTCTCATGAAACCCTACCAACATGTCTCCTAAACCTAATTATTCCTTTAAAATAAGTTGCAAAAGAAAATAGTTGGTGGAAAAGCTTAAAATATCATTTCAACACCCTCAAAACCTTTAAATAGGGTATACAGACTGAACCTCAGTATTTCACATCTAAAATGCAAAAAAATAAATGAAATTACTCCAAGCCAAGTCTAAAATGATGCTAGGCATTCTACCCATCAGATTAAATCCACGAGAGAGCCAAATCACCCTATACAAAACTGTAAAATTCAAAGAAACATCAGAATTTCTAGAAAAACAAAGAATTTTCAAGGAAAAAAAAAGAACTTTATTGACTTTTCTCAAAGATCAACTTCTCCAACCCCCAGTACAAATTTTAAAATAATTTTAAAATGTTGTCCAACCTCCATCATTAGTTATGACTAAATTTTGAATAAGGTGACCATTGATTTCCCTTAAACTCGTAGTTTTGGAACTTTTGCTAAACAACTTTAGTCAAAATTGACAACTTTTTAGACATGATTTGCAACTTTTACATTTGTTTCCCAAAAGGACTCAAATAACCATAAAACCCTATGAATGGATTTATCATGGCTTTATTACATTGAAATGACCCAAAACACCCAAGAACCTATCACTTGACCCAATTTACCTAAAATGACTTGGTGCTCTTGCACCATACAACTTGCCTAAAAGAAAACCTCATGTCCCATGAGGACTATACTGTCTTCAACCTGTTGTGCAGTTTTGCACACACACCCCACTTGGAATGGGGACCCTCTTTTCGGATGTCTTTTGACCTTTGGTTTTATGAGATTTGTCTTTTAGGGTCTTAAGATGTTGGTCTTGGCGGTCTTGGTCTTGCCCTTGGGCTTGAAGTGGTTAAAATTGGCTTTTAGTGAAAATCCGGGTTTTGACCTGAATCCGGGATTTTTCGGCTCAGGCGGATTCTCCGGGTGCTGGTTCGTTGTCTGTTCATTGCTTAATCCTCTGAATCCGGGTTTCTGCTTGACATCAGGATTTTTCGGTTCTGACGGATTTTCCCGGACTATACTAAATTCCCAAACTTTATTAAAATTCCGGTTCTTGCTATTTCCACGGAATTCTTGTTCATCCAGATTTTCCGCATATCTGGGGATTTTCCGAAATTCCGTCCTGGGCTCGGGTTTTTGGATTTCTCAGACACGTCTTGTCACTCATTAATGCTTGTAGTACCTTTGCTCAGACGCGTATGGGGATGGATTTAAAGTCGTTTAGGCATCATTTTAACTTCATCATTCACTTGTTTGCTGCCTTGGCGTCTGAGTGCTTTCTCCATTCGAGCTTTGAGTATTGATCTTGAGCCGCTTGCGTGTGAATTGTTTGGAGTGTCGATTAAGGTTTTAATTGCTTGGGCGTGCTTGCTTCGTGGTTGCCTCTTCGAGTTCGAGTTTCGTCTGGGTTAATCCATGGTAGGTTATCGATGGCCCTTCTATTTGTTTACGCAATGATTGAGTTTTTTCTATGCTGAATGATGATCATTTCGGGTCGGCTTATCCTTGGTCATGATTTCCTTCTCATCGAGTTAGGGTTTGGCCCACCTCTTCGTGAAAACCTTATCGCCCGCGCCATGTGTGCTTGTATGTATTCATTAGATGATGGGTGCATCCGTTTGGAAGGGTTTGGGGTCAGATTGTTTGCCCTCTTAGTGCGTAATCTTCTATATTGTGCAAGGTTGGGATTTTTTCGGTGTTTGGCCCAGAATGACGAATTCGTTATGATTTGTCAATCTTGCACTTGTATTATACTGACCCCTGCCTTGTGAGGATTCAGAGTGCTTTGGATCAATTTTCGTAGATGGTATTTTAAACCTTGAGCTTACACTGTTTTCCATGGCGGAAGTCTGGTCATCAAATTAGGGCATCGTTGTTTTTTCATGGAGAGTGGTCATTGGAGAGCCTTGAGAGCTTGAACTTGTTTACATTCTGAATTTTGTTGGTTGGTGTCGACATTGAAATCATTAGAACCCTGCCTTGTGAGGAATCTTACATAATCGTTCAGTCGCTGGTTCGCGTGTTGTCTTTTATCGGGTTTCCGGGGTGTCCGCGGAATTCCTGCGCACCCAGATTTTCCCAGTTTCGGCCAATTCCGCGGAGCGTAGCGATTTCCGGAGTTCTTCAAGCTTTCAGAGAAATCTGTCCCATCCAGATTTTTCTGGTTTTCCTATCTGGTTTTATTTCTTTCGATTTTTCGAAGATAGGATTTATGCAGTCAATACTTAATGCCAATTTCTTGTTGCCAATAAATGAATTTCATGATTATCTCATAATCTTTGGTCCATACTAACGATTTATTTGGCCGGTGATGTCTTGGCAACAGGAATCCGTCTGGGTCAGATTTCTCCGAAATTCTGCCCGGACGGGATTTTCCCGGTTTACAGTGTTTTCCCGGACTGCTTTATTTTTTCGGATTTTCAAAGATTGGCATTTGTGATAGTTTCTAATTGCTTTATATGATTTATGCTAATATTTTGGTCAGAATGTGAATGATAGTTGATACTTATGACGATTTATTATAAGTGCAGGCTGAATCAAGCAAGGCTGCAGCAGGAAAGTCCAAAGGTGACACGGAGGGGTCATCCATCTCAGAAGCAGAAAGATTAAGGTTAGATACTAAGAGTCAGCTTCCTCAGAGCAAGATATCTTCCATATGGTTCGAGGTGTCTGATACTAATGTTGGAGCTTGGAGATACGAAGGGTTTAAACAGAGGACAGCTGAGAAGAATCTGTCAGTCTTAAGGAATGGGATGATGAAGTCCGGACTGGTGCATGTGGTGGGGTTTCCTCCTGCAATCTAATGCTATGAGTTGATTTTAGAGTGTTCCCAGCAGTATGATTTTGATACACAAAGGGTTGTCAGTACTGAAGGGAGAGTCTTGGCTAATTTTAGTCCTATCTCTATTGCTCAAGCCTTTGACATGCCGGATCTACCTTCTGTGTGTGCTTTAAACATGGACATGGCCAGGACATATTATGAGAATGAGCCAACCAAGGCTCAACAGATGATCAATGCTTGGTTGGAAAAGCCGAAATCACATCACTCTAAACTGCCCAAGCAATTGCATAGGATCAAATTCAGATCAGATATCTATGATGCCATAACATTTCTGAGTAGGGTGGCAGGATTGAAGAGTGCCAGAGTATTGGAGAGTTGGATGATCCATGTGATCACCAAGATTGAACAGGGAGCCAACTACCATTGGGCAGGGCTTATCAGCACCATAATTGACAAGCAGCTGAGAGATGTCCTGGAGACCAAGAGGTTCACCATGTCCTCTTATGTGGTGTATGTACTAGCCAGATTCTACCCATACAGGGGTTTGAATCCACAAGGAACATTCAGACAGGACATAGTTTATGAGGTATACCCGGAGTTGCACCTAGGACACAAGGACTACAGAAAGGCTAACGATGCATTCACAATGCATATCACTAGGATGCTTCAGAATGCCGAGCATGTGAGACTGTCAGATGGAGCAAAATGGTTGATAAAGAATTATGGGGCCTGGTTCATTCAATTTCCCACCTTCACCTACATTAGAATTGATGGATGCCCGGCTGCTCCATATAGGTTACCTCGGTATCCTACTGATCACATTGTGTTATTGGAGATTGTGAGGCAAATAGGTGAGTTTGATGCCATAGTCAAAAAGGAGAAGCATAAAATAGGCTTTGGTGGGGATTTCCCTCTGGGAATTGGCGTGACAGAAGTGTGCCCTTCTATCCAATCAGCACACACAGCAGGAGAAGAATTGGCAGCATATGGTTTCTCCTTCCACTCCAAGAGAACAAATATTGATATCACCGGGGAGGCACAAAAGAAGGCTACCAAGGAGTACCATCATAAAGATGACCTAGAAGACTATTGGGCCAACATCAAAGATGATCTTGAAGCAAGAAAGAATAGGTACTCTAGCCTCCCTATTGATGTGATCAGACAATATAATGTCAAGCTAATCCCAGACCAACTGGAGGATGATGGAAACCTAGTGCAAGATCATGCTTATGAAGCTGTTAAGGATAGGTCAATTGGGGAAATCGACTCGAATGAGGATGAGGTTACAGAGTTGGAGGACCTAATGGCCCCAGTTATGAAATTCACCACTTCTTGGTTGAAGCATAAGGTGTGGGAACTTGAGAGTGAAAAGGTACCCTGTACCTTTAATTTAATGGGAAACCTTAATCCCATGTCTACTTTAGAGGAATCCGGGGACGATGACCCCAAAGGGAAAACCAAAAAGAGCTCACCTTTCAAGATAAAGATTAGAGGCCCTAAGGAAAGTGAGTCAGAATCGAAAAGGAAGCCCAAGGGAAAGAAAAGAAGTATAGCTTTGAAGATAGGCAAGTCCTCTGATGAGGAAGGGTTGGAAAAAGCAGAAGAGGATGATGTTCCTCCACCACCAAAGAAGACCAGAACAACCAGGGCTTCAAAGAAGAAGGTTCAGGATACATCAAAAGATGAGCCTCCAATTGTTGATGTGGAGAGTTCAGGAGAGAAGACCAAAGTTTATATGAGGAGATCCAGGACTCCCTCTCCAAAAGACACTGTGCAAAAGATGGATCCTCCGCCAAAATCACCAGTCACGAAGCCACCTAAGGTTGCTTCTCCTCCACCAAGCGTGCATGAGCAAGAGACCCTTGAGGAACATAAGACTAGTGGGGAGGCGGAACCTTTCAAGGAAGGGGAGATTTTTAGTGAGGCAGCCGAGCTTGGAGTTGAAGAAGAAGAAAGGCATACTTCTCCATTGGTGAAATATGAAGATTCTCCAGCAAGCAGTAGAGGCCACGAGTCACCTGAGAAGCAGGATATCCTTGTTAGAACTCCATCACCGGTTCAAGAAGAGGAAGTTGAAGTAGATGATCAAGGTAAGAAATCTCCTGAGAAAGGAAAGGATGAAACACCAGAAAAAGAAAACGAAGAAGGAAAAAACAGAGGAAATCCGGGTAGAGCCTGATGTCCCAGATTGGCTTGAAAAGGAGATCACAAGGAAGAAACAGGTTGTTGTTGAGGACACTCCTTTGGATTGGGATGAAATGCTATCCAAGATCGGCAAAGGAAAGAAGAAGAAGGCAGCTAAGGTAATGTCAAAGATAGAGAGGGATGAAGTAAACAACAGAGTTATCCACATTGCCACCCCCCGCTGCGGATAAGGATAGAGAGGAGGTCACTGGTAAGGATTACAATGTGCAGACCATTAATCTTGGACCAACCTCCATGGAACAGGACATTGATGAGTATGAAGGATCCAGTGCGGTAATCATTGGGAGGTTAAGAAAGGAAGCTCAGACCAAGCATGAGCTTAGAAAAGAAAATGAAAGGCTTAGGAAGTGCTTCGAGGATGTAATGAAGCCTCTGCAATCTCTCCACCCCTCTTCCTCTGCCACTCCTGGTTTCTTGCCTAAAGAAACCATCTCCGAAATTGAAAAGATGAAGGCCTCTGCTCAGACTACAACAGATTGGTTGAAGGATGTGTAGGCAAGAGGAGATAGTGCAATCAAGGATATCCTTTCAGTTGGGAAGGATGCAGTCCGAGCCAAGGAGTTATTGGAGCATGTGTTATCCCAGGACAAGGAAGACATTGACCTTCTACTGCAGAAATCCAAAGTCATCATAGAATATGGTAAGGACCAGTTGGCTGCAGATGGGATTCTTCCTTCCTCCAGACTTAGTGAACCTTGGGAGTGGTTTGAGGCATTGCAGATCCGGCAAAAGGCCATGAGGAAGATCCAGAAATGAAAGAAATCAATAGATGGTGACTTAACTGCAGTGTATGATGGATGTATTGCATTTTTTGAGGTTATGAATGGCAGGAGAAAGATAGCTCCTAAGTACCTGAGTCTGGAACAACTGAAGGAATGGTGGCATGATGTTTATGCTCTAGACTCCGAGAATGTTATAACAAGGCACCAGTTGGATGACGCACCAACATACCTGTCAGTAGTGGATAAATATCAGGCACATAGGGATGATTGGAATAGGACGGTTGAGCAGTCAAAAGAGGAGATTGACTCCATTAAATGCAGACTTAAGGTTTTGCCTTTTCCACCTATCACCGAATTGGATGGAACATTTTTGAGGGTTCAAGGATCGTTGGCCCAGAATAAAGATAAGGGAGGCGGTATTTAATGCCATTTTGAGATTTTTGCTTCCCTATTATCATGGGGCATGTATTGATCCAGGCTACATTGGGGATTGTGTCTGGGCTGACCTTGATGATGTATCGGTATTTAATGTATGCCTTATTTTGAATTCCTAAGGCCGACTTGTTTTGGCAGTTTTGTTTTATTTTGTAGATGTTTGGCTGGGCCGACATATCTTGAATTTGTTATAAAAGGGAATTCCTGCCTCATTGTAAGGGGAGATTAGACATTAGAAATATAGAGAAGAGCTAATAGAGACAAGTAAGAGTTAGAGCATTTTGTTAATTTCTTGAAGCAAATATTGTAATAGAACAGTGGAATTGCTGCAGCATTTTGGTGATCTAATACAATTGAAGACATTGTGGTTTTCCTGGTGCAATCTCTTGTGTTATTTCATCTTGCATGGTTCCCATTGTTTTATTTTTTAGATTGCTTAAAGATTTAGGGTTTAGTGTTCAGAATTAGATTAGTTGTAGTTTGGTGAATGGTGTTTATGATTTCATATTTGGAACGTTTGTAGCAATCTCTGGTCTATACTCCTAGTAACTATTTGATTGTAGTAAGCTGGTGAAGTCAACCTGGACCATATATTTACATGTGCTTAAGTTCGATTGTGGATGAATGTCTATGATTTGAAAATCTATATACCTCAGAAGATTGCACCGTTCTTGTGATATTGCATTGTGGGTTAAGCAAGAATTGGTTATTTGAGATTGGTCCATTCCAGATATCTGTCATTTGCATTACTCATTCTAGGAATAGTTTAGATTTCATCATATTCTTGCACCCTTATCTTTTGCTATTTCTTTATTATCTAGTTAGATTTAGGATTTGAGATCATCATATTATAAAATCTGATAATTGAAAAGATATAGTTTGCTTGTAGTAAGGTCCGATTGTGATTACCAGCATTTCACATTTTATCTGAGTTGTTTATGCATTGTCATGACCTGACACCCGAGAGACCTTGGGGTGATTTTCAGTAATTCGTTGTTGAAAATAACCTTTCAAGAGAGATAGAATATCATTTTCTGTCTGAGTTGTTGCTGTGCACAAAACACCATCAACAGATTGGCGCTAGAAGGAGGGCCTGAATGAGCACACTGGATCGTTTCTTGAATGCCATCTCTCCAGAGAGATATAGGAGAAATACCATATCTACCACAGGAGAGGAAGATTTATAGGAATTACAGTTCCCCACTAGGTCAAGAAGGACCCGAGAAAGGGGAGAATCGTCATCACCCATCCCTTCACCAGCATCATCCATATCTTCGCATCTAGAGGTTGAGGCCATACCCATCCCTGAAGTAGTTCCCATTTAGCAACCTCAGCCTATTGTTAACCAACCACAACCACCACCCCCGCTTTTGCCAATGGCTTTCCTAGCTAATAACCCGTCTCCTTTGTATTTCAATGCTTACAATGTAATGCCCAAAAACCCTGAACACTTTTGTTCAAAGTTCCATGTTAATGACCCAAACAGGACTGCAGAAGAGCATATAAGGATTTTCCAAACCTGTCTCAAAGATAGAGGCATTGTTCATGAGGATGTTGCCTGTAGGTTGTTTCCTTATTCACTAGGGGAAGAGGCTTTTTACTGGTACAATCACCTCCCATCTGGCTCAGTTCTTAATTGGAATGATCTTGAAACTGCCTTTTTACAGAAGTTCAGAATACCCATTAGTGCCAATGAATTGTATTTGTAATTCACTATAGTCAAAAGAGAAGTTAATGAACCAATATCCAGTTTCAATAATAGGTTTCACCGTGCATACACCAGACTTCAAGATCCTTATGTTTTGGATGACAATACAGCCTTGGGAGTCTATTACGAAGCATTGGATAGCTTCATAGCCACCTTTCTGAAGTGGAGACCTAACCCTCCAGCTAATCTAACTAATGCGTATACAGAAGCTATTAAGCTTAGCACAGATCTGAGGCAACATATAACTGGACCGTTGCCTTCTTTAGGACCAGTTGCACATCCCAATTAGGTTCAGGCAGTAAATCAGGCACTCACTAATCATACTCCAATCATGAATCCAGTACCTCAATTACCTTTGGTACCACATCCTGGTCTTCCCATGAGCCAAGTCTCTCCTATGATGAATTTTCCCCAACAACAGGTTAATCATCCTATGTATCAACCACAGCCAAATAGTTTCCCTGCCTATTTGCAGAACTCTAAAGTGTTGCATCAATCTATGGGATCTGCTACAGCGCCTGTCCCTCCTCAGAGTAACCCAAGCCATCCTCCTTACCGAGATCCAAATAGGGAAAGAATTGACGAAATGGCTGAACAGATAAAGAAGTTGAATCTAGAGGTGACCTACCTAAGGAATCAAAATAGCCAATTACAATCTGCTCAGAAGAGTATGCAATCCAATCAGAATAGAGAGTTTTCACAAGGGCATAATTTTGACAGAGGACAGTGTAATGACAGAGGATTCTATAATGACAGGGGATACAGTCAGGATAAGGGTTACAACAATGACAGAAGCTACAATAATGATAGGAGATAGAATTTCGATAGAGGCCAAGGTAGTGGATCTGGGTTTGATAAGAGGCAATCACAAGGACAAAGTAGAATTTGAAATACATGACCTAACAATGGAGGAGTCCCCACCCCATTGGATCAACCAGTTAATCAAATAGTCAACCAATTTGTAAATCAGCCAGTCAGTCAGGACAAGCCTCCTAGTGGTGTATATCTAGCTGAAGCAGCCTTATCAGGGTGGTGTAGGCTTCATAAGACAAGTCAGCATTCAGAGTTAGAATGTCCAGAGTTCCAAATGGCTGCTTCCATTTTCCAGTATGAGGTGGAGAATAATGAAAATGGGCAGGAGATGGTTCCTTCTTCCCCTTATGATTCCACCGTGCTAGTATTAAATCATGCTCCCTTCCTAGTAAGTGAAGAAAATATTCCAGAGGAAGAATCTGATTCTCGGGAGGGGAAAGCAGATCAAATTTGTAATGGGGATGAAGTTGCTCAGTTATTCAATGAAGAAACAATAAATGATAATGGCCCCCTTGATCAGGAGGAAGCCTATGTTGAAGAAGTACAGATGTTCCAGAGGCAAGGTCTGAGAGATATGCCTCATAGGCGCCAACAGGCTGGGGGACCTTTCACTACCTCTATTCCTCCTAACAACTTCAGCACTCCCCCAAATCCTAATGCTAGCAATAATCCATCTTTCCCAGATGTATCCAGGCAGTATCTTTCGAAGGACAGACAAGCTCAAACTGACCTACAAAAGGAAAAGGTTGTTCAAACAAGCAGAGACAAGGTGGAGGAACCTCTCAGGGAAGTATCAACTGACATGAGCGAGGAGCAAATGGCTTCCTATGTTGCTGAGGAATTCAAGAAATTAAAGGTAAATCTTTCAGCATTCGAGTTATTAAGATTCCCTGCAATTAGGAAAGCAGTTTTAGGTACTTATGATGCACGTTCAGTGTCTTTGGATAAACCTTCTGGCGATGGTATCAACAATTTCTCTAGTTCTCAGCCTGTGAAGACGCAAAGTCAAGCACATGGTCAGACCAATTTGCCTCCTGGAGATAAAGGGAAGGAAAAGGACAAGACTCAAGTGGCTCAAGTAGATACTCAGCCTACTTTGTTTCAAGGGAAGACAGAAACTCCACCATTTCTGATTTCTGTGTGTATATTTGGTAAGAATTTACATAATTGTTTACTGGATTTTGGTGCTTCCATCAATGTGATGCCATTTGGAGTATGTAGAGCTTTAGGGATTACACCCGCTGATTCTCAGAAGAAGGTGACTCAACTTGACAGAACTGAAGTGAATGTGGTGGGAGAGTTAAATATGATTCACATGCAGGTAGCTTCAGACCCAAGGATTCAACAGGTTATCAATATTCAAGTAGCTGATATCCCTGATGCGTATGGTTTGATTCTAGGAAGAGATTTTACTAAGGCTTTGAATGGTTGTGTCTACTGATCACTCTCACATGTGGCTTCCCTAGAAAGGAGTGCCCAATCAGATTAGAATTGAGAGAGAGCCAAGAATGAAATACATGATTACAAAATCCAAAAGACTTCAACAGAAGTTTTGATATCAGAAGTTGGCATGGGAAGTTATATGTTGTCAACACAGTATGAGTAATCAGACTCAGAGGAGGTGTTAATGCTACACACGATGCCCATCGATGCAGAAACGGGATCCAGCCCTGTTACTGTTTTGACAAAGTCAGTAGAGGAAGAAGAGGAAACTGAAGATACTCAGATCAGTCTATTAGACAGTTTTCAGGAATTCATCAAGCAATGTGTTGACAATCAAATTCATCTAGGTAAAAGGACAAGCTTTGAAGAATTACTCTTACCCAATTGGTGTAGAGTCCATAATGCTTCCCATTCAGAGTTGGAGTGTTGTTTATGCCAAACAGCGGTAGAGCAAGTACAAAAGTGCATGAGTCCAACCCCGGCAGTCGAAACAGATATACAGAACCCTCAGGAAGAGTCTCAAGAAAAGAAGTTCGTGTCATCTAAAAAACTATCTAGCAATATTAAGCCAAAAGATGTGATGAAGAAGACTACCACCACTGAATGCTGGACTCTCAGGTTTGATGGATCCAAGTCCAAGCATGGAGCTGGGGCAGGGTTTGAACTAATCAGTCTAAAAGGTAATAATTTCTTTGCAGCCCATAGACTCCAATTTCATTGTACAAATAATGTGGCAGAATACGAAGCGTTAATTCATGGACTTCTTATGGCACTTAAGAAAAAGGTTAAGATTCTGCAAGTTTTTGGTGATTCTGAGTTAGTAGCTAAGCAAGTAAGGAGACAGTATGCATGCGATGATAGGAGAATGACTAATTATAGGCATAGAGTGTGGGACCTCATTGAGGGATTTGATGCCTTCAATATTCAACTAATACCACGGCGGAAGAATCAAACTGCTGATTCTCTGGCTCAGGCAGCGAGCACTTTGCAGCCTTTATCTTTGTCAGGATTGAAGAAATTCACTGTGGAATTGACTCTTGTGCCATCAGTCCTGGACAATGTTACTAACTTCCAGGTGTTCGAAGATGACAAGCATATTCTAGATTTTATCACAAACACAGACGTTTTTGCTTCTCAAATCATTGATGAGACAAAGCTTTAGGAAGCAGAACTGGATTTAGAAGGTGTGATGAACTTAAAATCAAATACTATTCCAAGGGGAATGGTACAGTTGGAGAGAATTTTTGATATGGATAAAATCAAGGATCAAGAAGAAGAATCAAAGAAGGAGTCTATCAATGGACAGTGTGATACTTACAATATGGGAACTGAAGATAACGCCAAGAACATTTTTATTGGAAAAGTATGCACTCCTGAAGAAAAACAAGGGATAATTGAAGCCTTGCACAGCTTTCCAGATATAGTAGCCTGGAGTTATGAAGACTTGAAAACTTATGATACATCAATCATAACTCACACTATACCTTTGAGGCCAGGTGCCAAACCTTTCAGGCAGAGACATAGGCCTATAAACGCATTGTTGGAACCACTCATACAGAAAGAAGTTTAGAAGTTACTATCTACCAGGATCATATTTCCTGTCAGGCATTCAACATGGGTGGCAAACCTGGTTCCAGTGAGGAAAAAGAATGGAGAAATTAGGCTCTGTGTTGATTTCAGGAATTTAAACAGATCGTCAGAAAATGATAATTATCTGGTTCCTTCATTAGATGAAGTACTTCAAGTGGTTAATGGATCTCAGATGATGTCCTTTTTGGATGGTTATTCAGGGTACAATCAAGTGATGGTCCAGTATGAGGACAGGCACAAGACTGCTTTCACAACCAAATGGGGTACCTTTGCCTACAGGAGAATGCCATTTGGACTCATTAATGCAAGGGCCACATTTCAAAGGGCTATGGATATTACTTTTAAAGATATCATAGGCAAATGCGTCATTATTTATATGGATGACTTGAGTGTGTTCTCAAAGAATAGAGGGGATCACATCTCAGACTTGCACAAAGTGTTTCAAAGGTGCAAGGAATTTGGCATATCCTTGAATCCTAAAAAGTGTATTTTCGGAGTAACAGAGGGAAAGCTGCTTGGACATGTGATATCAGAAAAGGGAATTTCCATTGACCCAGAAAGAGTGGAGGCAATCCTGAAGATTCAACCACCTGCTAGCAAAAAGGAAATGAAATCTTTCTTTGGCAAGATCAACTTCATCAGAAAATTCATTACTGGGTTTGCTGAAATTGTTAAGCCATTGAATGCAATGTTGAAGCAGGATGCTAAGGTCGAATGGACTACGGAAGCGAAGGAAGCCTTTGCAGAAATCAAAAGAGCCATCGCTGATGCTCCAGTATTGGTAAGTCCTAACTACAACAAGCCTTTTCACATATATTGATTTGCTTCAGACCATTCATGCGCAGGAATGCTAACTCAGAAGTTGGATGAGGGAAATGAGCATCCCATTGCTTTTATGAGCGCACCATTAAAAGATGTTGAGTTGAAATATCCAAGTGTGGAAAAGCAGGCATACGCTTTGGTTAGGGCAGTGAAAAAATTCAGACATTATATCCTCAGGAATAAGGTTCATGCAGTTGTCCCAGACCCCGCAGTCAAGCTACTTCTGATGCAAAATGAGCTAGGAGAGCGTAGAGCTAAGTGGGTGACAATGCTACAAGAGTACGACATTGAAATCCAGCCCATGAAGTTAGTAAGAGGACAAGGACTCACTCAGACTATGGCAGAAATTGGTCCTGAACTAACTGTTCAGAATTATAACGTTGAAGAGGTTTCCCCAGATGGCTGGTATGATGACATAGTTTATTATTTGTTGAACCAACGATCTCCAGGTCATCTTAATGTTGTTCAGAGAAGAGCCCTACGATTAAAGAGTGATGGTTTCATGTTGAAGGGCACTGTCCTATACAAGAAAAATCATGAAGGCATTTATTTGAGGTGTCTTGGGAAACAGGAAGCTGAAAGGGTGATAAACGAATTTCACGAAAAGTATGGCACTGGCCATGGTTCTGCGATTGCTACTGCAAATCAGATTTTGAGGGCAGGTTACTACTGGCCCACATTGTTCAAAGATGTTCACCATCACGTCAGGACTTGTCACACGTGCCAGATCACAGCAACAAGGGAAAGGTATTCAACACTTCCGCTTCAACCGGTCACTGAGGTAAGACCTTTTGCTCAATGGGGTATGGATCTTATAGGCCCCATCAACCCACCATCTTCTGCAGGACACAGGTACATTCTCACCACTACTGATTATTTCACAAGATGGACTAAGGCTTTTGCTTGTAGGCAATGTACATCTGAGGTGGTGATTAATTTTCTAGAATCTGCTATTCTTAATCGATTTGGATGTCCTGTTTCTGTTGTCTGTGATAATGGTCCTGCTTTTGCATCTTTAAATTTTCAAATTGGGCTTTTGATCATGGCATTATTGTGAAGTTTGCATCCAATTACTATCCTCAGGGTAATGGCTTAGCGGAGTCCTCTAATAAGAACTTATTTACTGTCATTCGTAAGATGTTAGAGAGGAACCCAAAAGACTGGCACACCCAGCTTCGGTTTGCCCTTTGGGAAGATCGTACAAGACTTAAGTCATCCATTGGAACATCTCCTTTTCACTTAGTATATGGTCTGGAGCCAGTATTCCCAATTCAACTTAAGATCCCAACCCTGAAGTTTATCAATGAGTTTTATGACGAGGGGGACAAAAGGGAGGCTAGGTTGACAGAACTATTGCACCTTGAGGAGAAACGAGATAATGCCCTTGAGAATTTTGCCAAACATCAGGGGGTAGTTAAGAGATGGTTTGACAGGAGGGCTAAAGTCAAAGCCTTTAGGATTTCTAACCTAGTCTTGTACTGGGATAAACCTCATGATCGAAAAAGGGACCATGGGAAATTTGACAAACTGTGGATTGGTCCATATGAGATTGCTGAAATACTTGGAGATAATGCCTTCCGTCTGAAGACTCTCACGGGAGAAGATATTCCACTGCCTGTCAATGGGCAGTATTTGAAACATTATTTCCAGTCTTGAGCTATTTTCAGCTCCCTGCTTTGTATATAGTTAGTTTAGGTTGCTTTTTGTTGTTTTGCTTGGTTAAAGTAGGTTTATTTTTTATTTGCTTGTTTTGCTTTGGTTAGATTAGGTTTGCTTTGGTTTGTTTGTTTTTGTTTGCGTCACTCCTGCTCTTGGTCCCTTCTATCTTGGGGATCCCTTGTTGCATTTGTACGACAGTCGTGACAAAGTTGGTCTAATGTCCTTGGTATTTCTTTTACAAACTCTAATCATCCTTCCAGGGTATTATAGTATGAATTTCCTACCCACTGTCACTTACCCTTGTGCAGAGGCAAAGGGTTTTTTGGTCAGTCTGAACAGGAATACATTAGGGTCTCATATTTTACATTAAAGATACCTGAAGTTGCATAAGGTCCTTATGAAGTTTGAACAAGTGAAAAATCCTTTTTCTGCTCTAGTGCCACTGTGGTTCCCATCCCTGAGTGTGAACTTCATTGTTCACAGGTTGAAGCAAAAACAGTGAAAAGACAAGCAGTATAAAAAAAAGAGAGGGAAATACATATTGAAAATTGAAAGGTTTGAATTCAACTCATCAGGGGGATCTGGATATCTCTACTGGGGCTATAGATGCCTGGCTGGCAGTAGAGCTATGTTCAGGGGAATCACAGTGATAACCTCGTCGGGGCTATGGATGCCTGACTAGCAGCGAGGCTCTATCTAGGTTGCTTTTAGAGTATGAATCTTTACGTATCTTGTTCATACCAAGTTTGGTTCTTGTTGTAACTAAAGGAGGATGATAAATGCATATGCACACACTTTGACCCTGGTATAGGAAAGTTTGGCTGACTAGGGAGGCTTCTTTGTTTTACCATGGGTGGTGGCCGGATAGGTGAGTTGAAACCATGAGTTCTGGGTTCTTGATTCCAGTTTGTCATTGAAATGCTCGGGAGCATTTCCCCAGCAGAGTCACCATTTGTTGTGCAGTTTTGCACACACGCCCCACTTGGAGTGGGGACCCTCTTTTCGGATGTCTTTTGACCTTTGGTTTTATGAGATTTGTCTTTTAGGGTCTTAAGATGTTGGTCTTGGCGGTCTTGGTCTTGCCCTTGGGCTTGAAGTGGTTAAAATTGGCTTTTAGTGAAAATCTGGGTTTTGACCTGAATCAGGGATTTTCCGGCTCAGGCGGATTCTCCGGGTGCTAGTTCGTTGTCTGTTCATTGCTTAATCCTCTAAATCCAGGTTTCTGCTTGACATCAGGATTTTCCGGTTCTGACGGATTTTCCCGAACTATGCTAAATTCCTGAACTTTATTAAAATCCCGGTTCTTGCTATTTCCGCGGAATTCTTGTTCATCCGGATTTTCCGCGTATCTGGGGATTTTCCAAAATTCCGTCCTAGGCTCAAGTTTCCGGATTTCTCAGACACGTCTTGTCGCTCATTAATGCTTGCAGTACCTTTGCTCAGACGCGTATGGGGATGGATTTAAAGTCGTTTAGGCATCATTTTAACTTCATCATTCACTTTTTTGCTGCCTTGGCGTCTGAGTGCTTTCTCCATTCGAGCTTTGAGTATTGATCTTGAGCCGCTTGCGTGTGGATTGTCTGGAGTGCCGATTAAGGTTTTAATTGCTTGGGCGTGCTTGCTTCGTGGTTGCCTCTTCGAGTTCAAGTTTCATCCGGGTTAATCCATGGTAGGTTATCGATAGCCCTTCTATTTGTTTACACAATGATTGAGTTTTTTCTATGCTGAATGATGATCATTTCGGGTCGGCTTATCCTTGGTCATGATTTCCTTCTCATCGAGTTAGGGTTTGACCCACCTCTTCGTGAAAACCTTATCGCTCGCGCCATGTGTGCTTGTATGTATTCATTAGATGATGGGTGCATCCGTTTGGAAGGGTTCGGGGTCAGATTGTTTGCCCTCTTAGTGCGTAATCTGCTATATTGTGCAAGGTTGGGATTTTTTCGGTGTTTGGCCCAGAATGACGAATTCGTTATGATTTTTCAATCTTGCACTTGTATTATACTGACCCCTGCCTTGTGAGGATTCAGAGTGCTTTGGATCGATTTTCGTAGATGGTATTTTAAACCTTTAGCTTACATTATTTTCCATGGCGGAAGTCTGGTCATCAAATTAGGGCATCATTGTTTTTTCATGGAGAGTGGTCATTGGAGAGCCTTGAGAGCTTGAATTTGTTTACATTCTGAATTTTGTTGGTTGGTGTCGACTTTGAAATCATTAGAACCCTGCCTTGTGAGGAATCTTACATAATCGTTCAGTCGCTGGTTCGCGTGTTGTCTTTTATTGGGTTTCCGGGGTGTTCGCAGAATTCCTGTGCACCCAGATTTTCCCAGTTTCAGCCAATTCCGCGGAGCGTAGCGATTTTCAGAGTTCTTCAAGCTTTCAGAGAAATCTATCCCATCCGGATTTTTCTAGTTTTCCTATTTTATTTTATTTCTTTCGATTTTCCGAAGATAGGATTTATGCAGTCAATACTTAATGCCAATTTCTTGTTGCCAATAAATGAATTTCATGATTATCTCATAATCTTTGGTCCATACTAATGATTTATTTGGCCGGTGATGTCTTGGCAACAGGAATCCGTCTGGGTCGTATTTCTCTGAAATTCTGCCTCGACGGGATTTTCCTGGTTTATAGTGTTTTCCCGGACTGCTTTATTTTTCCGGATTTTCAAAGATTGGTATTTGTGATAGTTTCTAATTGCTTTATATGATTTATGCTAATATTTTGGTCAGAATGTGAATGATAGTTGATACTTATGACGATTTCTTGTAAGTGCAGGCTGAATCAAGCAAGGCTGCAGCAGGAAAGTCCAAAGGTGACACGGAGGGGTCATCCATCTCAGAAGCAGAAAGATTAAGGTTAGATACTAAGAGTCAGCTTCCTGAGAGCAAGATATCTTCTGTATGGTTCGAGGTGTCTGATACTAATGTTGGAGCTTGGAGATACGAAGGGTTTAAACAGAGGACAGCTGAGAATAATCTGTCAGTCCTAAGGAATGGGATGATGAAGTCTAGACTGGTGCATGTGGCGGGGTTTCCTCCTACAATCCAATGCTATGAGTTGATTTTAGAGTGTGCCCGGTAGTATGATTTTGATACACAAAGGGTTGTCAGTACTGAAGGGAGAGTCTTGGCTAATTTCAGTCCTGTCTCTATTGCTCAAGCCTTTGACATGCCGGATCTACCTTCTATGTGTGCTTTAAACATGGACATGGCCAGGACATATTATGAGAATGAGCCAACCAAGGCTCAATAGATGATCAATGCTTGGTTGGAAAAGCCAAAATCACATCACTCTAAACTGCCCAAGCAATTGCATAGGATCAAATTCAGATCAGATATCTATGATGCCATAACATTTCTGAGCAGGGTGGCAGGATTGAAGAGTGCCGGAGTATTGGAGAGTTGGATGGTCCATGTGATCACCAAGATTGAACAGGGAACCAACTACCATTTGGGCAGGGCTTATCAGCACCATAATTGACAAGCATCTGAGAGATGTCCTGGAGACCAAGAGGTTCACCATGTCCTCTTGTGTGGTGTATGTACTAGCCAGATTCTACCCATACAGGGGTTTGAATCCACAAGGAACATTCGGACAACACAGTTTATGAGGTATACTCGGAGTTGCACCTAGGACACAAGGACTACAGAAAGGCTAACGATGCATTCACAATGCATATCACTAGGATGCTTCAGAATGCCGAGCATGTGAGACTGTCAGATGGACCAAAAGGGTTGATAAAGAATTATGGGGCCTGGTTCATTCAATTTCCCACCTTCACCTACATTAGAATTGATGGATGCCCAACTGCTCCATATAGGTTACCTTGGTATCCTACTGATCGCATTGTGTTATTGGAGATTGTGAAGCAAATAGGTGCGTTTGAAGCCATAGTCAAAAAGGAGAAGCATAAAATAGGCTTTAGTGGGGATTTCCCTCTGGGAATTGGCGTGGCAGAAGTGTGCCCTTCTATCCAATCAGCACACATAGCAGGAGAAGAATTGGCAGCATATGGTTTCTCCTTCCACGCCAAGAGAACAAACTTTGATATCACCGGGGAGGCACAAAAGAAGGCTACCAAGGAGTACCGTCATAAAGATGACCTAGAAGACTATTGGGCCAACATCAAAGATGATCTTGAAGCAAGAAAGAATAGGTACTCTAGGCTCCCTGTTGATGTGATCAGACAATATAATGTCAAGCTAATCCCGGACCAACTGGAGGATGATGGAAACCTAGTGCAAGATCATGCTTATGAAGCTATTAAGGATAGGTCAATTGGGGAAATCAACTGGAATGAGGATGAGGTTACAGAGTTGGAGGACCTAATGGCCTCGGTTATGAAATTGAACACTTCTTGGTTGAAGCATAAGGTGTGGGAACTTGAGAGTGAAAAGGTACCCTGTACCTTTAATTTAATGGGAAACCTTAATCCCATGTCTACTTCAGAGGAATCCGGGGATGATGACCCCAAAGGGAAAACAAAAAAGAGCTCACCTTTCAAGATAAAGATTAGAGGCCCTAAGGAAAGTGAGCCGAAACTGAAAAGGAAGCCCAAGGGAAAGAAAAGAAGTAGAGCTTTGAAGATAGGCAAGTCCTCTGATGAGGAAGGGTTGGAAAAAGCAGAAGAGGATGATGTTCCTCCACCACCAAAGAAGACCAGAACAACCAGGGCTTCAAAGAAGAAGGTTCAGGATACATCAAAAGATGAGCCTCCAATTGTTGATGTGGAGAGTTCAGGAGAGAAGACCAAAGTTTATATGAGGAGATCCAGGACTCCCTCTCCAAAAGACACTGTGCAAAAGATGGATCCTCCGCCAAAATCACCAGTCACGGAGCCACCTAAGGTTGCTTCTCCTCCACCAAGCGTGCATGAGCAAGAGACCCTTGAGGAACATGAGACTAGTGGGGAGGCGGAACCTTTCAAGGAAGGGGAGCTTTTTAGTGAGGCAGTCGAGCTTGGAGTTGAAGAAGAAGAAAGGCATACTTCTCCATTGGTGCAATATGAAGATTCTCCAGCAAGCAGTAGAGGCCACGAGTCACCTGAGAAGGAGGATATCCATGCTAGAACTCCATTGCCGGTTCAAGAAGATGAAGTTGAAGTAGATGATCAAGGTAAGCAATCTCCTGAGAAAGGAAAGGATGAAACACCGAAAAAATAACAGGAAGAAGGAAAAACAGAGGAAATCCGGGTAGAGCCTGTTGTCCCGGATTGGCTTGAAAAGGAGATCACAAGGAAGAAACAGGTTGTTGTTGAGGACACTCCTTTGGATTGGGATGAAATGCTATCCAAGATCAGCAAAGGAAAGAAGAAGAAGGCAGCTAAGGTAATGTCAAAGATAGAGAGGGATGAAGTAAACAACAGAGTTATCCACATTGCCACCCCCACTGCGGATAAGGATAGAGAGGAGGTCACTGGTAAGGATTACAATGTACAGACCATTAATCTTGGACCAGCCTCCATGGAATAGGAGATTGATGAGTATGAAGGCTCTAGTGCGGTAGTCATTGGGAGGTTAAGAAAGGAAGCTCAGACCAAGCATGAGCTTAGAAAAGAAAATGAAAGGCTTAGGAAGTGCTTCGAGGATGTAATGAAGCCTCTGCAATCTCTCCACCC
This sequence comes from Sequoia sempervirens, assembly GCA_007258455.2. Lineage (NCBI taxonomy): Eukaryota > Viridiplantae > Streptophyta > Pinopsida > Cupressales > Cupressaceae > Sequoia > Sequoia sempervirens. The sequence goes on from VDFB02175467.1 coordinate 36,095, forward strand.
CTCTTCCTCTGCCACTCCTTGTTTCTTTCCTAAAGAAACCATCTCCAAAATTGAAAAGATGAAGGCCTCTGCTCAGACTACAATAGATTGGTTGAAGGATGTGCAGGCAAGAGGAGATAGTGCAATCAAGGATATCCTTTCAGTTGGGAAGGATGTAGTCCGAGCCAAGGAGTTATTGGAGCATGCGTTATCCCAGGACAAGGAAGACATTGACCTTCTACTACAGAAATCCAAAGTCATCATAGAATATGGTAAGGACCAGTTGGCTGCAGATGGGATTCTTCCTTCCTCCAGACTTAGTGAACCCTGGGAGTGGTTTGAGGCATTGCAGATCCGGCAAAAGGCCATGAGGAAGATCCAGAAACAAAAGAAATCAATAGATGGTGACTTAACTGCAGTGTATGATGGATGTATTGCATTTTTTGAGGTTATGACTGGCAGGAGAAAGATAGCTCCTAAGTACCTGAGTCTGGAACAACTGAAGGAATGGTGGCATGATGTTTATGCTCCAGACTCTGAGAATGTTATAACAGGGCACCAGTTGGATGACGCAGCAACATACCTGTCAGTAGTGGATAAATATTAGGCACATAGGGATGATTGGAATAGGACGGTTGAGCAATCAAAAGAGGAGATTGACTCCATTAAATGCAGACTTAAGGTTTTTCCTTTGCCACCTATCACCGAATTGGATGGAACATTTTTGAGGGTTCAAGGATCGTTGGCCTAGAATAAAGATAAGGGAGGCGGTATTTAATGCCATTTTGAGATTTGTGCTTCCCTATTATCATGGGGCATGTATTGATCCAGGCTACATTGGGGATTGTGTCTGGGCTGACCTTGATGATGTATCGGTATTTAATGTATGCCTTATTTTGAATTCCTAAGGCTGACTTGTTTTGGCAGTTTTGTTTTATTTTGTAGATGTTTGGCTGGGCCGACATATCTTGAATTTGTTATAAAAGGGAATTCTTGCCTCATTGTAAGGGGAGATTAGACATTAGAAATATAGAGAAGAGATAATAGAGACAAGTAAGAGTTAGAGCATTTTGTTAATTTCTTGAAGCAAATATTGTAACAAAACAGTGGAATTGCTTTAGCATTTTGGTGATCTAATACAATTGAAGACATTGTGGTTTTCCTGGTGCAATCTCTTGTGTTATTTCATCTTGCATGGTTCCCATTGTTTTATTTTTTAGATTGCTTAAAGATTTAGGGTTTAGTGTTCAAAATTAGATTAGTTGTAGTTTGGTGAATGGTGTTTATGATTTCATATTTGGAATGTTTGTAGCAATCTCTAGTCTATACTCCCAGTAACTATCTGATTATAGTAAGCTGGTGAAGTCAACCTGGACCATATATTTACATGTGCTTAAGTTCGATTATGGATGAATGTCTATGATTTGAAAATCTATATACCTCAGAAGATTGCACCGTTCTTGTGATATTGCATTGTGGGTTAAACAAGAATTGGTTATTTGAGATTGGTCCATTCCAGATATCTGTCATTTGCATTACTCATTCTAGGAATAGTTTAGATTTCATCATATTCTTGCACCCTTATCTTTTGCTATTTCTTTATTATCTGGTTAGATTTAGGATTTGAGATCATCATATTGTAAAATCTGATAATTGAAAAGATACAGTTTGCTTGTAGTAAGGTCCGATTGTGATTACCAACATTTCACATTTTATCTGAGTTGTTTATGCATTGTCATGACCTGACACCCGAGAGACCTTGGGGTGATTTTCAGTAATTCATTGTTGAAAATAACCTTTCAAGAGAGATAGAATATCATTTTCTGTCCGAGTTGTTGCTGTGCACAAAACACCATCAACACAACCTTTCTCTTTCACAACATCACTTTGTCCTCCAAATTCTCCTCGTTCTAGAAATATCCTCCATTGGTTCAGATACCCTTTTCTAGCTTTATTCTTTGCATTATTGTACTTGATGCTACCTTGCCATTGCCTCACCCTGACAAACAGTCTTGCCTCATGCCTTCTACCATTATCCTCATTTAAAACTGATGTCATCCTTGCTTGAGCACCTACAAACAAACACTTACCTCTTTTTCCTTGAACTCTCTCCTTCATTACCCTTTCATGCTTGAATTCATTCATGTGCTTTGGCCAAACACCTTTTTCCACTTCACCCTTTGTCTTTACATCTCTTCTCAGGTTCTCTGACCCAAATATCTCTATTTTATTAGAGTTACTAACCTATGTACATGTATAATACAACTTCCCACCAACCTTTCTCCCAAAAAATGGACAAGGAATTGTCCCAACCACAATTCTATCATGCTTAATAAACCCATGTTGAGCCTTCAACACTTATTCACCCTTGACCTTTTGGACATGATCATATTTCATTAGTAAATCACTATCTTTCCTCTTTAGCATGGAATCTTTCTACAAATTCATTTTCATGGCTTCTTCCATCCTTGGGGTGGCTATAACCTTCATCTCCCTTTCACCCTCAACTTGCACAAACTCTTTATTACCCATCATGATTACTTTTGTTTCCCTTGTCTACTCCTTGAGATCCTCTTGCAATGGAATCAAGGTAAATGTGTTCCCATCATGTTCATTCTGATATGTATTAGCCCTTCCATCATACATGGCACTTTTTTCAAATTTCCATGGTCTCTCAAGCAAAAAAGGGCAACATTGCATTGGAAAAATATCACAAAGTACCCTATCTTTGTACCCTCCAATCTGAAACTCAACTACAACCTGCTCATTGACTAGAAGTGACTGATCATCATTTAACCATGACACCTTATAGGGTGTTTCACGAGGTAATTTCACCAAACTCAACTTATCTACCATTTCTCTTGATACTATATTATTAGTGGAGCCCATATCTATCACTACCTTACATACTTTACCTTTATTCTTGCATGTAGTCTTGAATAAATTTCTCCTTTGCATTGGTTCCTTCTCCTTGGATTCCTTCAAAATTTGTCTTCTTAGAATCAAAGCTTCACCAACCTTTGGCTCAACAACATGACATGGAGAATTGAAACTTTCATCTTCATCTTCTTGCACAATTTGGACTATCTTTTCACCTCTTCTTTCACCCCCACTTGAAGTTGCACCAAACTTTTCAGGACACTTAAAATATGGATGACCAAACTCACCATAGTTGTAACACCTTCTTGAAAAAATATTAGAACCTTTTCCTTGATTTATATATCTTCCCCTAAAAAAATTTCTTCCACCTCTCCATCCACCTCTAGATTTAGCTACTTGTTCTTTACCTTTACCAACATATTCTTGGTCTTAATTGGACTATCTTGGAGTAGAAAAAGTTCCCATGCCTCTATAAGTATTTTCTCTTCCTCTTGTTACATTCTATTGTCCCTTTTTCACTTTTTCTTCTACCCTTATAGCCATTTGAAAACATTCTTCAACTATTTTTGGTGTCATCAAACTTATCTCATCCTAAATATTATACCTCAGACCATTAAGATATCTTGCTACCTTTTATTCTTCATCTTCCTCATTTTTTGTCCTTATACTTAACCTATAGAACTCCTCAGTGTATGCTTGCACATCTAAGTCCTTTTTCTTAATATTCTGATTTTTTTAAAGCAATTTAACATTATAATCACTAAGAAGGAACTTACCTTTGAGTTTTTTCTTCATTATTTTCCAAGAAGTGATCTTGTTCTTCCCCTTTTTCTGCCTTTCATCTTCCAAAAAGTTATACCATAGAAAAGTGTGCCCTTTCAACTTGGTCTTAGCATTCTTTACCTTTTGATCTTCATCTATTTCTTCACTTTCAAAGTAATTATCCATGGCTCCTATCCAATCCAAGAGCTCTTCACCATCTAGTTTACCTCCATACATAGACATATCCATTTTGTTATGTCTATCACCTTTCACAGCCTTAAAAAGCTTTAACATCCTCACATCCTATGGATCCAAATCTTCCTCTTCACTGGAAGTTTCTTCCTCTTTAGAATCACTTTCTGAGATAATCTTTTTAAATTGAATTGCAGCCAGATTATGCAATTTTCAAGTTTCATGAAGAACATGGTGAAAAATATTTGCAGCAACCTAAGGTTAGTGATGACTTCACCTTTGAGTCATTTCACTTTGAATATGCAATAACATATTTTTAGAATGGTTTATCAAAGGGAGTTTCTATTAGAAGTGAAATGAATATGTGATATTTTAATAATTCTTCAAAATTTGAGTTTGTAAAAGAGAAATTTTTGAGATTGATGAAAAAAAAACAATGGTAAAGTTGACGAAATCCTACAGCCTCAAGAATTGTCAAAAGTTTCATATGGTGATTCCCTTTGTGAAAAAGAAATTATATTTCAATTTTTTCATCTATTGAAGGAAAAGACTCGCTCATTGTAACTTTAGGTATTGACCTTGCTACTTCTTCATTTGTGGATAGGGAGTTTTCATATTTGGTTGCAATAAAGAAGGATGAAATCTCTTTGGTTAAAAATGATCCTATGTTAGATGAAGCTATTTTTTGTCCTAAGGTTCATATGGATATCAAGGATTATGTTAGATATGATGAATCCAATAATGAAAATATTGGGAGAAATGTAGCCTTTATTTCTAAGAGCTTTGATTTTTTTTTGCAATAAAAAATTGAGACAACATTATGCAGTTCATCGATTTTCCCTCATGCCACAAATTTGGATCTATAAAATAATAGCAGTCATAAGGTAGAAGTAATAACAATTTATGATCCATTCAAGATGGTTTAGGACAACATAATTAGTAATATATAGGGAAGCAATCTTGAAGTTCAAGAAGATTCAAAAATTTATGATGAGAAGTGGCTTCTTGGTGGGTCTTTCATTGAGTCATTTCATTTCACATGATTTAGTTTTACACATGCTTTAGTCTTCAATATGTTGCTAAATTTTCAGATGCTCCATGAGTTCCCACCCTTATTTCGCACTAGTAGATATTTTTCCTAGACAATTAATGGATTTTTATAGTCTCCTAAAGAAGTTGGAATGTTGCACCTATTTCAGGTGCATATAGGTGTCTTAGGTTGCATTTTCCTTTCTAGTCATTTGGGTTTCAATCTCACTTTTTGGATTGCTCTTGTCTCCAACCTTTTCCCTAACTCTTCTACTTAATGGACAAGGACTGGTCTATCCTAGAGATGTTGGAGTTCTCTTCATTTCTGTACAAAATGAATTCCTCAGACAGAGCCTCTGTTACCCCCAATTTTGGTCCCTGGATTTTTTTTTTTTAGCAAAGGTTTCCCCATTTTGATGTTAGTTTATCCTAAGATGATAGTGATAAATTTATTTCTTGAGTATCTATTGATCAAATACATCTAAATAAACATAAGGCTTAACTACTTGTGTCTAGACATGCAAGTTTTCCTAGTAATTGTATTTGTTGAACTCTGTGAGTATTTGCATTGCCTATTAGAAAATCATTCCCATATGGCCTGAGATCAAGTTTATATTATCACCACAACAAATATTGAAACATTAATGTCGTAGGATACAATCATCATTCAAGAACTATTGTTATCAGCCTTTGTGAGAGAAGATTTGCTTTGAAGGCATGTTGCACTCAAAGGACTCAAATCAATCTACATTCACTTTTGGTTGCAATTTGATGGTTTTACATGGATCTCTTATGAAGCAATTGACAGAGCATATACAATTACCCTACCATTCTTGGAGTGAACCTGCACATGGTATGTGTAATAAGATGGTGGAAGTTCTTCATTGGAGTTGAAAGGACAGGTGGACTTATTGGGCTTGCAAAAAGCTTTGGACATTCTATTTTCAAAGATTCATTTAGGTGTCTATTTTAATCCAATGAACACTATCTTGGTTTGTCATATAATGTATTTTTTGAGGTGAATTGATCAAGGGATGTCAAGATATAGTTATTGGCCAATGAAATATGATTGCATGGAAGTTGTGTGGTCTTAACAAAGTTTCTAACATATTATCAACACAGTAGTGGACAAATATTCCTTCAGGCTACAACACTGGCCAAAAGATGGGTTAATGGTCATAAAAGCAACAACTATTATCATGGCTCAACTAGCTTCATTCAAAACAGAAGCTGAGGTTGGTAGTGTCTGATATTTTCTTCATGTATTAGGCCTACAAAGCTTTTTTGAGTCTTCTCAGATATTTGAGAATGAAAATAAAGGTGGGATTTGTAAAGGTTTGCAAAACCTCACTAATCCCTACTAGCGGCATTTTTCTTGGGTATGAGAACTCTAGCAACATGTTGCATAGTTACATGAACTATCAAAAGTATCTCCTATGTCATTTAAAATTTGGAGGTTAAAATGAATACTCTTTCAGCAGAAAGTTACGAGGACATTCAAAAAGCCCACCTTGCCTAAATCAATTTGTTAAAGGATCATTATCATAGGTAAACCAAATTTTGAAAGGGATATATGTAGTAGTCTGAAGTTGAAAGGAAGCAGATGCTATCCCTATGTTGGTAAAGAAGACACAAAAAAAATCAATGTAGAAAAAGACATTGAGATTTGTGTTTGCATTCCAAGTAAGTAAGTGGGAAACCTTAAGGGAGATGATGAATATTTAGTGCAGTTGAAGATTCATAAAAGTCGGCCATGCATGAAGCAAACTGGTTTTGAAGTCAATAAGGATCCTATCACAGAAGATGAGGAATAACATCAATTGGATATGTGAAAAGAGAAAAGTATTTGGGTAGCTTGTTTTGAAGATAGCCTAAGATTATGGAGCTTTTTCATTTTTCCAGCCAGATTATATTTCTCTTCAATATAAGAACCTAATAGCTTTTCACTCAAACACATGGATATGGAGGGGATTGATATAATAGAATGGGAATTGTCACAGTCTACTAATCAGGAAAGTTCAACTTTTATTAATTCTTCTTGATGTTTCAAAGTCCTATGGGTATACAAATTGTGCTTCCTAAATAATAGTAGGTCAATTACAATAGTTAGCTGCCATGGTAAACACTTGAAGGACAATTTAAAATTATCTTCTTAGTTCTCAACTGTATCCCTAGTACAATATTATGGAGGAGTGGCTGGATTATCTTCATCAAAGCATGAGGTTTCTCTTGCATATCATTTGGCTTGAGAAACATGGATTTGAAACAAAGAATTATGTTGAGAGAATGCATTGAACAATGAAGGAGAAAGCATGATTTTAAATATTATAAATATAAACACTAAAAGGTTGCCTACATAAGAACTATCAAAGGGCCTGCCCAGTGGTATTCTCAAACACTTGTGTTGCACAAATAAGTGAAGGAGAGCTCAAACAAAGGGATGTAGTAGTTGATCATCACTGTCATTTCAAGGAAATCAAAACTTATGTTTGATAAATAGAAGAAATAAACTCTTATTGGAGTATATAATCTTGGAATTGATGATAGAATTAGCCTATGTATTGAAACCCAAACACTACAATTTACATTCAACTGTCAAGCTACTTCTGAATTCACGGTCGAGCAACAACTTCGACAGTTATTATAAACATATCAGCAGATGCAAATCCACTCCCAAGAATTCTCTTGACTCACATTCCACTTTACAGACCAAATGACACACCTTGTGGTGCATATCATTCCTCACCAATTATAAACCAGAGAATTTCAAATGCAAGATATAGTATTCAAGGAATAATGTATTAGAACTATTTGAGTGAGGATACATCATTTCACCTTTTGGAGCTTATCAAGCCTATATGATATTGATTATCCTTTTCCATTAAAGCAATGATCATGATCAAGATACAGTATCTCATCCAACACCAAATAGGCTTGTTATAGAGCATACAATTAGAACCTTTAGTTGGAAGTAGGATAACTTGTACCCATCATTCATGTTGTTATCTTTGAGTGCACTACCATTTTCTAAAACAAGAAAATCCAAGGGAATTGTATCAACTAATTTGTTCTTTCTTCCTATGCAAACACACATATTTGTCCAATTGAAACTATATCAAGAGGCAGTATGAAGAAGGATCTCTACTGAGTGAAAAACCAGTGCAAAAGAAATGGATGTTTTTGTGATAATGGAAATTCTAAATGTTTGAAGAAAAAAAATATTAAAGGTTCTAGTTTGGGCTTTTGTTTAGAAAGGGGTGATTATTCTATACAAAACTTGACTTCAAAAATGAAGATGAAACTGATTGTCTAGAAATTTATATGATTTGAGTGAAAATCTAACTCTTGTTTAAATGAACAAGCAGAAGAGAAATGATGAATATTGTGTAATGGATAAGATTACTGATTACTCATATTCTTATCATGAAAAACCAAGTAATGACTCAAACGTCAATGCAATTGCCAACATAGGACTAATGGGATATCAAGGAGATAAGGGAATCTGCTAGGTGTCTACCTAGAAGAGCTTGAAGTTTCACCATAATGTGTGTACTTGAAAGAATGATAATGTAGCTATAAAATGGTGTTATTAAGAGTCAATGCTTCAAAAGAAATTAAGCCACATGTCTTCATGGAGAATCTGGGATATCTAATGATGGAAATAGAAACATTTCCCATGGTAAAAGAAAATCATTGAAAAGCAGTTATGAAAGGATGGAAATAGCCAAGAAATATCGAAGTGAATATAATCAACAAAAGGAAGATAAAAATTTCTTAATTAAATTCTATTGAAAAGAAAGACACACCTACAAGTATGAAAAAAATGGGTCCTACATTATGTTTGGAGGAGAATGTGAAGAATCTAATTTCAAGAAAGTGGTTATGTAAATCAAAAAAAAATTGTAACCGACTTTCATCAATGTTGAAGGATCTAAATAGTCTTTTGGGGAGTTTATTTATTGTAAGGATTTCTAAGAATGGTGGATCCTTTTTGCTATTTTCACCTGAGAGCTTCTGTGAGAGTTGTGGGAAAGAAATTACTTTAGTTTTGAAAGGGAAAGAGGGAGCGGAGTTTTTCAACACAATTTTGGTTGTACGAGCTTGATTTTGTGAGCTCATGTTTTACATTGGAGAAATAAGAGATTCCTTTAAATCTGTGTTTTTCAATGTTTCTTAGATTGTAGATTTCCTTTGTATTTTTGAAACCATTTTCAATGCCATTTCTATTCCATCAACCTGTGAATGCATTCACTACAGAATCTTTGAATTTCAGTCAATTCATTTATTGAAAGAATTTGTTGTTCTTTCTTTCCTAATTATCACTCGTAGGATTTGAGTGAGTGATCTATTTGTCATTCATTTACGCTCTCCTTATATCACTTTATCGATCGCATTTGTGTCATTTTTATGCACAAATGTTTTCTTGCCTTAATTGCTTTCTAGTCAAAAGCATACCTTTGGTTTTGTTTTTAGTTTCTTCAATTCCTTGAATATAATAAGAGGGAGTTGTACCTCTAAAATTTAGAGGATGATTGCTAATCCAATAGCGATCTCCAAAGCTGTGGGTAACAAATTTGTCTTTATTGATAGGAATTTTTGAGTCATTTATCTATTTATTTGAAGAGGACAATTTGTTAACCAACAAATCTTGGGCAACTCCACTGGGGATTCGAGTCAAAAGATTGGTGCTTTATGTCCTCATATTTTTATTGATATCTCCATGTTTAGGGAGATTGTTGACTCTATTTGAAATTTGAATATTTTATGACACAAAATCAGAAAAATTGAAGAAATGGGAGAAGACCTATGCCTACTATCGAAGAAATTCTTGCAATGGATGACAAGGTACTTCATGAATTTTGGGATCACTACAAAGGATGCATTTCAAAAGTTGTAAGAACTGGGTTAATCATAGAAGATGACTAAAAACCAACATTCTTGTTAAGGAGTCTTCATGCAATATTTTACAAACTCAAATAACTCGAAGAAGGATTGAGTTTGCTACAAGCAATCACATGAAGAGCCAAGCGACTTAAAGAAGAATTGTAAGTTGATGATGGTGATACTCTGGGTGCTTTTGATTCTTTTTGTTCTTATAATTTTTCATTTTTTGATAAACAAGATGTTGCAGAGATGATTTTTAAGCCTCATGAAGACTCAACATCATTGAATGAAAGTAATTATAATCAAGAGACTATTGAAAGGGTTGCATGCCCAATAGTAAAGGAAGAAAAAAATAATTTGTTGAGGCTCTTCTCTACACCAAAGTTAGAAAATTTTAGCTTTGAAACAATGGAAGATCATAAAAAATGTGGATATAAAGCATCAAATAATATTTTTAAAATTGATTTGCAGCCAGATTACACATTTTTTAAGTTTCATGAAGAAGATGGTGAAAAAGATTTGCAGCAACCTAAGGTTAGTGATGAATTCACCTTTGAGTCATTTCACTTGGAAGATGAAATAACATATTTTAAGAATGGTTAATCAAAGGGAAATTCTATTAGAAGTGAAATGAATATGTGCTCTTTTGATAATTCTTCAAAATCTAAGTTTGTAAAAGAGAAAGAAATTTTTGAGATTGATGAAAAACAAAACAATGGTCAAGCTAATGAAATCCTGTAGCCTCAAGAATTGTCAAAAGTTTTAGATGGTGATTCCCTTTGTGAAGAAGAAATTATATTTGAATTTTTGTCATTTGTTGAAGAAGAATACTTGCTCGTTGTAAATTTAGGTATTGACCTTGTTACTTCTTCATTTGTGGATAGAGAGTTTCTAGATTTGGTTGCAATAAAGAAGGATGAAATCTCTTTGGTTAAAAATGATCCTATGTTAGACGAAGCTATTGTTTGTCCTAAGGTGCATATGGATATCAAGGATTATGTTAGATATGATGACTCCAGTAATGAAAATATTGGGAGTAATGTAGCCTTTATTTATGAGAGTTTTGATTATTTTTGTTTGCAATAAAAAAATGAGACACCATTATGCAGTTCATCGATTTTTCCTCATGCCACAAATCTGGATCTTGAAAATAAAAACAATCATGAGGTAGAAGTAATAACAATTTTTTATCTATTCGAGATGGTTCAGGATAATGTAAGCAATACTATATAGGGCAGCCATCTTGAAGATCAAGAAGATTAAAAAATTTATGATGAGAAGTTGTATTCTTGGTGGGTCTTTCATTGAGTCATTTCATTTCACATGCTTTAGTTTTGCACATGCTTTAATCTTCAATATGCTGCTGAATTTGTAGATTCTCCATGAGTTAGCACCCTTATTTCAAACTAGTAGATATTTCTCCCATCCAGTTAATGGCTTTGTATAGTCTCCTAGAGAAGTTGGAGTGTTGCATCTAGTTTAGGTGCATATAGGTGTCTTAGGTTGCATTTTCCTTTCTAGCCGTTTGGGTTTCGGTCTCACTTTTTGTCTTGTTCTTGTCTCCTATATTTCCCCTAACTCTTCTACCTAATGGAAAAGGACTGGTCTATCCCAAATATGTTGGAGGTATTTGCATTTCTGTAGAAAATGCATTCCCTAGACAGAGCCACTGTTACCTCCATTTTTGGTCCCTAATTTTTTTTTTAAAACAAAAAGGTTTCCCCATTTTGATGTCAGTTCAGACTAAGATGATTGTGAGACTTATTGAATACAATTTTTGTGGTCAGTTTTGGTCCCTAAAAGAGTCCACCTATGCTTGTGTCTAGACATGCAAGTTTTCCCAGTAATCATATTTGTTGAACTTTGTGAGTATTTAAGTTGCCTATTAGAAATCTCATTCCCATATGGCCTAAGGTCAATTTTATATTGTCACCACAATAGATATTGAAACATTAATGTCATAGGATGTAATCATCATTCAAGAACTATTGTTGTCGGCCTTTGTGAGAGAAGATATAGTTTGAAGGCATGTTGCAGTCAGAGGACCCAAATCAATCTATATTCACTTTTGGTTACAATTTGATGGTTTTACATGGATCACTTATGAAGTAGTTGAAATAGCATATACAATTACCTTTCCATTCTTGGAGTGAACCCGCATGTGGTATGTGTAATAAGATGGTGGAGTTTCTTCATTATAGTTGAAAGGATAGGTGGACTTATTGTGCTTGTACAAAGCTTTGGACATTTTGTTTTCAAAGATTCATTTAGGTGTATCTTAGAATCCAATGAACATGATCCTAGTTTGTCATATAATGGAATTTTTGAGGTGAACTACTCAAGGGATGTCAAGATATAGTTATTGGCTAAGGAAATATGATTACTTGGAAGTTGTGTGGTCTTAACAAAGTTTCTAACATATTATCAACACAATAGTGGAAAAATACACCTTCAGACTACAACATTGGCTAGAAGATGGGTCAATGGTCATAGAAGCAGTAGTTGTTATCATGGATCGACTGGCTTCATTCAAAATGGAAGTTGATTTTGCTAGTGTCCACAATTTTCTTCATGTATTAGGCCCACAAAGCATTTTTGAGTCTTCTCTGATATTTGAGAATGAAAATAAAGAAGGCAGGGTTTGTAAAGGTTTGCAAAACCTCACTAATCTCCACTAATGAAATTTTTCTCAAGTATGAGAACTCAGGCAGAATGTTGCATAGTTACACAAACTATTAAAAATACCACCTATGTCATTTAAAATTTGGAGGTTAAAGGGACTCCTCTTTCGACAGAAAGTTACGAGGACCTTCAAAAAGTCGGCCTTTCCTAAATCAATTTGTTAAAGGATCCTTATCATAGGTAGATCGATTTTTGAAAGTAATATATGTTGTAGTCTGAAGTCAAAAGGAAGGAGATGCTATCCCTCTTTTGCTAAACAAGACACAAAAAAATTCAATGTAGCAAAAGACATTGAAATTTGTGTTTGCATTCTAGGCAAGTAAGTGGGTGACCTTAAGGGAGATGATGAATATTTAGATCAACTAAATATTCATAAAATTCATCCATGCATGAAGAAAATTAGTTTTGAAGTCAATAAGGATCCCTTCATAGAAAATGAGGAATAAAATCAATTGGATATCTAAAAAGAGCAAAGTATTTATGTAGCTTGCTTTGAAGACATCTCGAGATTATGTAGCTTTTTCATTTCACCAACTAGATTATACTTCTCTCCAATATAAGAACCTGATAGCTTCACATTCAAACACATGGCTATGGAGGGGACTGATACAAGAGAATAGGAATTGTCACAGTCTACTAATCAAGAAATTTCAACTTTTATTAATTCTTATTGATATTTTGGAGTCATATGGGTATACAAATTGAGCTTCCTAAATAATAGCAAGTTAATTGCAATAGTCAGCCATCATGGTCAACACTTGAAGGAGAGTCTAAAATGATCTTATTTTTCAACTATATCCCCAGTGCAATATTGTGGAGTGGCTAGATTATCTCCATCAAAGCATGAGGTTTCTCTTGCATATCATTTGGCTTGAGAAACATGGATTTGAAACAAAGAATTATTTTGAGAGAATGCACCAAACAATGAAGGAGAAAACATGATTTTAAATATGATAAATATAAACACTAAAAGGCTTCCTACATAAGAACTATCAAAGGCCCCGCCTGGTGGTATTCTCAAATACTTTTGTTGCACAAATAAGTGAAGGAGAGCTCAAAAGAAGGGATGTAGCAGTTGATCATCACTATCATTTCAAGGACATAAAAACTTATGGTTGATGAATATAAGGAAGAAAATCTTATTGGAGTAGATAGTCTTGGAATTGATGTTAGAATTTGATCTTTCATTGAAACCCAAACACTGTGATTTGCATTCAACTATCAAGCTACTTCTGAATTCACTACCGAGCAACAACTTTGATAGTTATTATAAATGTATTAGCAAATGAAAATCCACTCCCAAGAATTGTCTTGACTCACATTCCACTTTATAGACCAAATGACACACCTTGTGGTGCATATCGTTCCTCACTAGTTATAAACCAAAAAAATTCAAATGCAAGATCTAGTAATATTCAAGGATTAGTGTATTAGAAGTATTTGAGTGAGGATACAACAAATCTCCTTTTGGAGCTTATCAAGCTTGTATGATATTGTTGATCCTTGTCCTTTCAGGCCATGATCATGATTAAGGTACAATATCTCATCCAACACCAAATGGGCCTATTATAGAGCATATAATTAGAACCTTCAGTTGGTAGCAGGATAACTTGTACCCATCATTCATGTTGTTATATGTGAGTTCTCTACCATTTTATACAAGAAGCAACTCTGAGGGAATTGTATCAACTAATTTGTACTTTGTTCCTATGCAAACACACATATATTTGTGCAATTGAAACCACTTCAAGAGGCAGTATGAAGAAGGATCTCTACTGAGTGAGGAACCAGTGCTAAAGAAATGGATGTTTTGTGCTAATGCAAATTATAAATGTTTGAAGAAAGAAAATATTAAAGGTTCTAGGCTGGGCTTTTGTTTAGAAAGGGTTGATTGTTCTATGCACAACTTGACTTCAAAACTGAAGATGAAAATGATTGTCTAGAAATACAAGATTTGAGTGAAAATCTAACTCTTACATTCAAATGAACAAACAGAAGAGAAATGATGAAGATAGTGTAATAGAGAAGATTACTAATTACTCATATTCTTGTCATGAAAAACCAAGTAACGGCCTAGACGCCAATGCAATTTCCAACATAGGACTAATCGGATATCAAGGAGACAAGGGAATCCGCCAGGTGTCTACCTAGAAGAGCTTGAAGTTTCACCATAATGTGCATAACTAAAAGACTGATAGTGTAGTTAGAAAATGGTGCTATTAAGAGTTAATGCATCAAAATAAATTAAGACACATGTCTTCATGGAGAATCTGGGATATCTGATGATGGAAATAAAAACATTTCCCATAGTAAAAGAAAATCACTGAAAAGAAGTTATGAAAGGATGTAAATAGCCAAGAAATATATGAGTGAATAGAATCAACAAAAGGAAGATAAAAAGTTCTTAATTAAAGTCTATTGAAAAGAAAGAAGCAGCTACAAGTATGCAAAGAATGGGTCCTACATTATGTTTGGAGGAGAATGTGAAGAGTCCAATTTCAAGAAAGTGGTTATGAGAATCAAAAATATTTTGTAACCAAATTTCATCAATGCTAAAGCATTCAAATAGTCATTTGGGGAGTTTATTTATTGTAAGGATTTCTAAGAATGGGGGATCCTTTTTTTTGTTTTCACCTAAGAGCTTCTATGAGAGCTACGGGATAGAAATTATTTTAGTTTTGAAAGGGAAAGAGGGAGCAAAGCTTTTCAACAAAGTTTTGGTTGTATGAGCTTGAGTCTATGAGCTCATGTTTTACATTGGAGAGATAAGAGATGCCTTTAAATCTTTGTGTTTGTCTATGTTTCTTAGATTACATATTTACTTTGTGTTTTTGCAACCATTTTCAATGTATTTTCTATTACATTAAGTTGTGAGTACATTCGCTACAGAATCTTTGAATTTTGGTCAATTCATTTATGGATATAATTTGTTGTTCTTTCTTTACTTATTATCACTCATAGGGTTTGAGTGAGTGATCTATGTGTCATTCATTTACGCTCTCCTTATCTCACTTTATTGATCGCATTTGTGTCATTTTTATGCACAGATGTTTGATTTCCTTTATTGCTTTTTGGTCAAAAACATACCTTTAGTTTTGCTTTTAGTTTCTTCAATTCCTTGAATATCATAAGATGAAGTTGTACCTCTAAAATTCAGAGGACGATCGCCAATCCAATAGTGATCTCCGAAGTTGTGGGTAACAAATTTGTCTTTATTACTAGGCATTTTTGAGTCATTTATCTATTTATTCAAAGAGGACAATTTGTTAACCAATAAGAGCATTGTGTGGGATTGCATAGTCTGGATGGACTGTTGGAAAGAGTTATGTGTTTGTAGGTGTTACACCTATTGCAAATGTATCTGGAAGTATCTAATATGTGTTCTCATGCATGATGAAGTGTGTTATGTCATCCTCGTGTTATATTCTTGTTGGAAAGTGTGTAATTCAATGTTCATTTGTGTTTTCATTAGGTTTGGCCGACCTGGTGTTTACACTTCATATGAAGAATTTAAAATTTAATTAAGGAAGCATGTGGTGTATGTGAAGGATCATCATGGAAAAAACATGCCCTTAAGTGGCAAAAAATTCAAAAAAATTAGAGTAGGCAACTTGACGTAAAAATTTGAATAAGTTATCTATATTATTTCAAAAATATGCAAGAATAGAATCTATAGAAAATTGAATATAGTTTATAAACTACTAGGTTGGTTTAAAAAAATAAAATATATTTGGTTAAATTTGAAATTTCAATGCAGTAGTACTTAAATTTCAGGAAAAATAAGAAGTAGGTTGTCTATCGACCACCTAACCACAAAAAATGATAAAAAAAAATTAATATTTTAGATATAAGTAAGAATCCTGTATGTGATGCATATTTTTTGTAATTTGTTTCCAAGTAAATAATTAATTATAGTTTTTTATTACAAATTTTAAAATATAAAAACCATTATCTAACCACCTTAACATGGTCAAAAATTCATGAAATTCAATTTTTATTTTTTTAATCCTATAATATGCAGTATAGAATGTGATGCATGTTTGGATTCAAAATATGATATCATTGAAAGCTATAGATATTTTTTTCAATCCACCTATCAATCGGACTTTAGTTGTAATTCAAATAGAAAATGAATAATAATTACTTATTAAATTCAAATTAAAACATAATTTATATTGGTGGAAAGTTGATAATATCCTTTAAAAACCCTTTTTGTTTCATCAATTTTGGGTAAAAAAAAGTCGTCAGCCACATACCCATCATATTGCCACTTTTTGGCCCATCATGATCCTGTACATACCCTGTGGTTGATCTGAGATGTTGATTTTGGTCTTGTTTAAGCGTTTAATTGGTCCACCCTCATTCTTTCCCACCACAAGAATGTTGAGTTGCTGACCTAGTTTGAATTTATGAAATGAAGAATATGTGGCTGACCTGTGAGAATTTTTCTAAGGTTGAAGATGGTATAAATGAAAGTCAAGATGCAAAGGATTGCATGATGAAAAGTAACAAAGTAAGCTAAAAGTGAAGAGTAGAGTTGTGCAAAAAAGTGAGTTGAGGTAACAATACTTCATTGTGTTAGATTCCTAAAAACAGTGAGCTGAAGGTTTTTGCAATCTTCTGATCAAGGTTGCAGATGTGTGTAAATTGTTATGGTGGTTCTTTCTATTATCTTTTGTATTTGTAGGTAGTGGGCCTCCCTATTAGAAAGTGATTCCTTTTCTATAGGAAGTGAGCCTTTGTATCTGGATAGTGATTCCTATTCTAGGCAGTGAACCCTGGTTAGTGAACCTCTTGTATTTGGTTTTTCTATAACTCTATATTGTGAATTAATCCTCACCATGGTTTTTCCCTTATTTGGTTTTCCATGTAAAATATGGTGTTCATTGTGTTGATTTTTCTATCTATTATCTATATTTCATGTTCATACTTATTAACAAAATAGTGTGGTTGTCAAATTGACAAGTGTTGAATTTTTATGATTGGATCTAGTGACAACTGATTCACCCCCCCTCTCAGTTGTCCTACACCTTTTTAACAATTGGCATAAGAGCTTTGGTTCCTTAGTGTAGAGCTTAACTGCTTAAGGAAGATCTAATGGTGCATAAGTTGGCGATCTCTATGTTCGATGGGTCTGATTACAATGGCTGGAAATTGTAGATGAGATGATATATTATCTCTCTTGGTTACAAGGCGTGGAAGGTTGTTGAAATGAAGTATGTTACTCTAATGAGTGGTCCTACTACTGCATATGAGGTTTTTGCTTATGAGTAGAATGAAAAAGTTAGGTATGCTATTTATAGTGCTTTATCCAAGACTAAGCGAACAAAAGTTATCTCTCTAGGAATTGCTTATGAAGTTTGGAAAAAGTTGGAAGATCTTTATGAAGGAAATGATAGGGTGAAATTGACAAAGAAGCTGATAGCAAAGGGTAGATATGAGAATATGAAAATGGAAGAAGGAGAAGATATTACAAGTTATTTTTTAGAGAATTCATCTGGCAACAAATGAAGTTAGAAATCAAGGGAGTACTCTGACTGATGAAGATATAATTGAGAAGATTCTAATGACACTACTGGAATGTTGCAGTGACAGAGTTTTAGTTATTGAGGAAACATATGGTCCTAAGAAATATGCTAAAGAAGAGCTATTTTGCACCTTGACTACATCTGAGATGAGAAAGTTTGGAAAGAAAAAGGAAAAGACAAAAACAACATTTAAAGTAACAAAGATTGAAGATGATCTGGATAGTGATGGTTCAGATGAGTTGGAATCAAACTTTACAAGGAAGTTGAAGAAAGGTAGTAGTAAGTATAAAGGTATGTTTCCCTTTAAATGTTTCAATTGTGGTAATATTGGTCATTATGCTTCAAGATGTCCAAATAGAACTGTACATAAGAAGAAAAAATATCACAAAGATAGAAAGGATAAGAAATACAAAAAGTTGTACTATGTTAGAGAAGAAGTTGGAATCTCTTATTCAATGAATTTGATTGTGAGAATGATGATAGTGAATTTTTGTTATTATCTTTGTAGCATAAATATTTGTCTACTTACTTTGGAAAATGTGCAAGAAAAAGTGATTCAGAGAATGAGAAGGATGAGATGGAAGGTACTTTGGTCACAACCTTTCATGCTAGATAAGATGAAGACTATTGGGTGATTGAAAGTGGATGTTCTAATCACATGACTAGAGATAAAAGTAATTTTACTAAACTTGAAAATTATGATGGTGGTTTGGTCATGTTTGGTAATGATTTAGGAGCAAAGATTGTTGGGAAAGGTACAATTAGTTTTGATGGAATACACAACACTGATGATGTATATCATGTAAAGGGTTTAAGGCATAAACTTTTAAGTGTCAGACAGATGTGTAGCAAAGGTTTTAAACTTTTATTTTAGGATAATACATGTGAGATCAGAAAAGGATCCAAAACTATGGTTGTTATAGGAAGGAGAACTCATGGAAACATCTATCAACATAAGGGTGTTGATGGTCAATTCCTTGCATCTCAAGTTAATGAAAGTTTTTTTGTGGCACCAAATAATGGGACATGTGAACTTTGATAATCTGGTTAGGATTAGTTCAAGAGATGTTGTTTGAGGGCTATCTAAAATTATAAACCCTGCTAATACTATTTGTAGAAGTTGTCAGTTAGGGAAACATACAAGATGTAGTTTCAAAGGAAAAGAGCAAAATACTACCAGAATGTTGGAATTAATTCATACAGACCTCTGTGGTCCTACTAGAACAAGAAGCCTAAACGTTGATAGGTATTTCATGCTCCTTACTTATGATTATTCTTGAATGACATGGGTTGCTTTTCTTAGAGAAAATACTCAGGATATAGATAGGTTTAAAGTGTTCAAATCAAGAGTAGAAAATGAAGTGAACCTAAGAATCAAATGTTTGAGATCTGATAGAGGTGGAGAATTCACTTCTAGTGAGTTTAATGCATCTTGTGAAGAGCATGGCATAAAGAGACACTTTTCTTCTCCAAGAACCCCTCAGCATAATAGAGTGGTTGAGAGAAAGAACCCGACTGTACAGGAAGTTGCAATAACCATGATGAAAGAAGCAAATGTACCTAATGTGTACTCGAGAGAGGAAATACAAAGTGTTGTTTATATTCTTAACAAATTTTAGATCAAAGGAAACAACACAAAAACTCCTTTTGAGTTATGGACTGGTAAGGTTCCTATTGTGAAATACTTTAAGGTATTTATAAGCAGATGTTACATTAAAAGAGATGATGAAAATATTGGGAATTTTGATGCTAGATGTGATGAAGGGATTTTCCTTGGATATTCAACTACTAGAAAAGCATATAGATGCTTTAATAAAAGATTAAGGAAGATTGTTGAGAGTGCTAATGTGAAGGTTGATGAGGACATGCACAGACCTATTGAGATAAGTGAAGTTTATCTTAATGATCCTATTTGTAGAAAAGTACTTGAAGAGAGTAAGGAGGAAGAATAAGAAGAAGAAACTTTGGAACCTACTATTAAGACTCCTAAGTATGTCCAGAAGAATCATCTGGAAGAAAAAATAATTGGAGATAAGAGTGAAGGTGTAAACACAAGAAGTAAAGTAGCAACTGAGGAAAATCTATGCTTACTTTTTAAAATAGAACCCAAGTCTGTGTGTGAAGCATGTGAATATGAAAGTCGGGTTAGAGCTATGAAAGAAGAGTTGCAAAAAATAGAGAAGTATCAGACATGGGAACTAGTTCCTAGACCTATGAATAAGAATGTAATTGGTTCAGGTAGAGAATAAGTGAGGAGGGGAGATAAAGATAAGTCGAGAAAGAGGGAAAGATCGGCATCATCAATCAAATCGAATCCGGTCGGCGCGTCAATCAAAAATCATCAAAATAGATAGTCAAAATCGAAATCAGATCAGAATCATCGATCAATCATCTCAAAATCAAGAAGAGAGAGAATCTTTAGATAGAAAGGTAGGATTGATGGAGGGATAGGCAGTTAGAGAGAGGGGATATATATATATAGAGAGAGAGAGAGAGAAGGATGCAGATAGTGAGAGAGAGGTCTAGAGTGTAAGGGATAAAAAATGAATGAGATAGAGAGAGAAATAATATAACTTCTTGATTATTGAAATTTGACCTCTTGATTACTAAAATTTGACATGTTGATTACTAAAATTTGACTAAGTTTGAAATTTGTGAGATCTTCCAAAAACTAGAATTCACATTATAACTCCTAGAGATCTGAAACCACTCTCAAACACCCTAAAACTATATACATGAAATATAACTTAAAGTATAAGAAAGTAAATACTTAAATGTTTATTTCATGTATATAGTTTCCTTGAAAGATAACAAGAAGAAAGAAAAATAAATTCAATGGAGACCAAAATGCAAGCGCTTTATAATGCACTCGTATTTTTTTAATGCATTCACAAAACACGAGTAGGTTATAATGCGCTCATGTTCTGTCAATACATTCAAATAACGTGAGCGTATTATAACACACTCACATTATATCTTGTTTTGGGAATCCCCAATCCTTGGGCTTGGTATTTTCCTTGGAATACCAACCCAAAGGCTTAAAGGGCCTTCTGAACATCCAAAGATGTGCTTTTAGGAATTCTACAATACTTCACATAATCGGATTCATCCTCATTGTCAGGATTGTACGTGTTTCAATGTCAAATAAATTGAACACTTGGGTAATGTTAGGCTCTCTCTTAGCTATCCAACAATGTAATTTTTTTCACTTTTTGACAATGTTAAGCTTTTGATCTATAATTTATTGTGTTTATGTGTCTCTTTTTTGGAAAAAAATAGTGTTTGGTGTTTTTTCATTATAATTTAACTATTAATCAAAATTTCAAATAAATTACATTTTTAGAAACTATACTCCATTATACAAATATTAAAAAAAACTCAATTAGTTTCCAAAATTTGTAGGGGTAGCACAGCCAAATTTTTGTTTTTCAGGAAGTGTCCACTTTGAAAATTAGTAAAAATTAAAATATTCATTAAAAAATTATGAAAAAAATTGTGCATCAACTACATATTGTTGGCTAATTTCTCACCGAAGTGATTTTAAAAATACTAAAAAAAGATTCACCATGCTATGTTCCCACAAAAGTTGCTATTCTATGTTTTTTTGACAAAAATATCACCAATTTATGTGGGTTTCTCTTTTGAACCCCTTAATCTCAACCATTTTCAAAATAAATTAGTAGTTTAGAAAGTAGAATTGGAGCACTATGATCCTTGTTTTTGTTTCATCTCAAAATTTTGAGTGTAACTATCCTCAATTTCATGTCCAAGGTCAGTATTTCCTAATTTCAGAAGAAGAAAAAAAAAGTGGCCACTTAAGCCCCCTTTTTGGCCCCCCCTCTTTTTGCACTTACCTACAAAGCAATAGATTTTTTTGTCACTCTCTTCGTAGCTCTAGAATTTTAATTTTATTTTACTTGATGGAGAATCCAGTTCATCATTTTTAATGTATTGCACTTCTATATTTTGCATAAATGTCTAGTAGGGCACTTACAACTACAATATTTTAAGAAAATAAACCTTCCATTATTCTTTGATGGATTCCTATACCTTGTTATCAAGGTACCATTTTTTTATATACCTCTTATATGTATCACAACTAGGAAGAAGTGAGAAAAAAAATGATGGAGACCTTGATGACTGAATGGTTATGATTTCTATATATTACAAAAATAATTTATTACAAGATCTTTACATACAAATTTGTAATTATTCTTTCTAATACTCAAGGTCACACCAAGCATATGATTAGAGCATACTCAAATATTTGGAGACTCTAAATACTCTCTAAGACTCAATGACAATTGATCACTTTTGATTACATCGGATGCCCACTATACTTCTCAAGCACTTATTAATATAATTGAAATGATCAAGAAGTAGGTAAAGGATAATCAACTCGACAATAGTGATTAAATCAATTTTAAAAATGAGGTTTATCATACCAAAAGTATGGCCAACAGTGACTATCCTTGTACAAACTTTATGTAAATGATAAGTGTTGTAACCATCATAAATTTTACTAGAAATATTTTCAAGAGATGGGACCTATGATTTAAGATCAATATTATTATAATCATCCCAAGTTAGTGTCTTCCACTTGGCACAAATATGGAACTTATAATGAATCTTCCAATCTACTTGATATTTATCATAAACTAACTATGGAATAAAATAGGATTCTTATTTTAACCTTTTGTTAATAATGATAGTGTTAACCACACCTTGTATAAAAGAGTAGTCAAGATTGATGTGTTGTGGTCCAAAATAGTAGAAAGAATATTTGATTTGGTCATAAGGTCTTGCAAAACAAGTTATTACCCAATTAAAATAAGGGAATTTGATAATATTAATAAGATACAAATATTTTTATCAATTTTAATTTTGAGGATGGTTAAATATCCATAGTCATCTTTGTAATAACAAAGAGTAGTTATATAGCAAAGATGTTCTAGGCTTTCAATATCATATGTTGCATTCTACAAATATTTTTATTCACTCCTCTCATCAAGATATCTATTTGATCTAACTAATTTAACCCTCTAAAGAATACATTGAATTATTTTTGCATTTCAAAACCAAGGTATCTTGGTTGGCTAGAGGTAGTAGCTATCATAAAGGGTCTAGGAAAGTCTATGCTATCTTTACCTGCTTGATATGTTGGGCTTCATAATTGACTTGGTTAAGATATTATTTCCACCTGACAAATTTACATCATCCATCTTTCCTCCTATGGTCCTTTTCTTTGAAGGTTAAGAATCTGATACAATCAGTTTTGATGATAAAATATTTCAAATGCATCAAAGGGTATATGCATGATCATGATGGGCCAAAAAGTGGTGATATGATGGGTATGTGTAGGGTATGCGGTTGACGCCTATTTTTTTACCCAAAATTGATGAAACGAAAAGGGTTTTTAAAGGAGATTCTTAGCTTTCCACCAACATAAATTATGTTTTACTTTTCATTTAGTAAATAATTATTATTCATTTTCTATTTGAATTACGACTAAATTCTTGATTGATAGGTTGATTGAAAAACATCTATAGCTTTCAAACGGTATCACATTTTTTGAATCCAAAACATGCATCACATTCTATGCTTTGCATACTATAGGATTAAAAAAAATGATTTTCATGAAATTTTGACCAAGTTAAGGTGGTCAGACATACAAGTTTTTATATTTTTTAAAAGTTGTAATAAAAAATTCATAATTAATTATTTACTTGGAAAAAAATTTAAAAAATAATGCATCGCATTGGGACATGAGTCATCTACTTATATCTAAAATATTATAAGAATATATTATCATTTTATTGTGGTTAGGGTGGTTAGACAGACACCTACTTATTTTTTCCCTGAAATTTAAGTACTACTGCATTGAAATTTCAAATTTTCACCAAATAGATTTTTTTAGAATAATAAACCTAGTAGTTTAGAAACTACATTCAATTTGCTACAAATTCTATTCATACATATTTTTGAAATAATATAGATCACTTATTCAAACTTTCAGGTCAAGTTGCCTAACTATGATTTTTTTGAATTTTTTGCCACTTAAGAGCTCATTTTTTCCATGATGATCCTACACATACCCCAAATTTTAAACTTTTTTTTTTGAGGAATTTATTTATATACTAAATTTTTTTTATAAGAAGAAATCTATTTTTTCACATCATCAAGAAATACACCAATATCATATTCTAATGCACATTCTTTTCCTTATTTAGTAAATACTAAGTTTCTTTCCCATGCAACATCAATAGCATTTGTATATAAAATAAATTCATTTGTACTATGGACATGGAGAATAGGGAGATTACTAATCTTTTTTTGTATTCTATTTAAATTGCAATATGTTCTAGAGATTGTTGGATCTTCTTTTTTCTTCAAGAGTTGTTAGAATGGTTCTCTATCAAATCCGAAATTTAAACAGAAGAATATTTACATAATTTAAGATTCCCAAGAAGTTTGCAAAGTCTTCTTATCAAAGGAGTCTTAAATTCTAAGACCTTTCTTAATGTGTGGCT
Source organism: Sequoia sempervirens (assembly GCA_007258455.2). Classification (NCBI taxonomy): domain Eukaryota; kingdom Viridiplantae; phylum Streptophyta; class Pinopsida; order Cupressales; family Cupressaceae; genus Sequoia; species Sequoia sempervirens. The sequence continues at coordinate 60,561 of VDFB02175467.1, forward strand.
GAAAATATAATATGCCATTATTGACTACCATACCAAAAAAATTGTAAGCGTCTTAACATAATTGAATCTTATTTAGGAATAAAAAATTCCCAGAATTAAAAGATAACTTATAAAATGTCTCAAGTTGAATTTTATGGTCATCAAAGTCTTTTTGAATACTAAGAATGTCATCCATATATACATAAAGAAAACATTTTCATCATCTAAATATAGAATCCATTCATTATTGAAAATAAGTAGGGAATTCATTAGCCCAGATGGCATCACAATTCATTCATAATGTCCAAATTGACAACTAAAAGTTGTTTTTTATTGATCTTCTTCCTTGATTGAGATCTAGTAAAATCCTAATGTATAGTCAAATTGAGAAAGCAACTTGGAGTTAGCAAGATTTTCTAATAGATAAGACATATCATAAATTTTATATGGATAAGGAAGAGTAATAGCATTTAATGGTTTATATTTTATAACCATTCTTTTATTTCCTCTCTTTTGTTCTAAATTCTTGTTAGCCATGAATGCATAGCAACAAAAATGAGACTAAGAAAGCTTAATATAATTCTCTTTCTTGAGTTCTTCTATTTCTTGTTGCATATTTGTGTAGTCATGAAAAGAAATAGGTATCATTTTTCTTGGTTTGATCATTTTTATTGGTTGTAATTTGATATCCATTATAGGAATTTATTTTTCCCAAAACTTTTGTGGGTCTTCAAAACATGTGTTCTTGAAAAGTTCTTTTAATTTAGCTAATAGTTTTGAAGCTTGGATTCTCATAGTGGTTGGATACTTTTCTGTTGCATAGATTAGTCTTGGAATATATATATATATATAGATAGATAGAGAGATATTGTTCTATACACAATTATTTGACTTGTATAGTATAAATCGAATTGTTATAAATAATAATTTCTTAGTGGTGTTGGTATTTTGTTGATATCTCAAGCACATTTTTTGTTAGTATTATTGTTTCTTTAGTTTATCTCTCATAAATTTAATTAATGGGATGTTATTGAAAATATCTAATTGGTAGATTAATCCTTTGTATAGTTGTAAAGGGAAAGGTTTCATCATTTTTTTTTATCATATCTATACCATTAAGAGTTGTTTTTTAATTAAATGTAAGTAGCTTATCTTTCAATTGTTAATCTATTATTCTTTCTTAAATTTAGATAAATTGTTGTGTTTTATTAGTTAAATTTTGGGAAGGGCATTACAGTAAACATGATTCTTTTTTTTGTGTACCTATATAGTACATATTTGTCAATAAACTTACCTCCTAACAAAATGCCTATTGGCATCTGATGCATGGAAAATTCATATGTAAAACTTTTTCCTTCTATTATGAATTTGTATTGATGTTTACACTTATCATAAAACAAATATATTTATTTAAACAATAACATTTATATAAACATGTTTTTCTACGAGTTGTTCCCAATCGTTGATGATGGGAAGTTTGTAGAAACACAATGATGCACTAGTGTTAATTTGAGCATCATAATGTTTTACATTTATAAGAACTAAAATATTATAAGAAACTTTTCCACTTAAAAGGGCTACAAAGTGTTCTAGTTTCAGTTCTAGATTGGGATATGGTAAGGAAGACAAAACAAGCTTGACCTTGGTTGTATCAACAATATCCAAGATTTTTCTTCAACTTTCTCTTCTAGTATTTCTTGGATTTTTATTGAGAAACATAATTATTCAAGAATATCAAAATAGTTAGTACAAAATGAGTTTATTTGTAATAAATGGATATGGGTGATCCCATAATAGTGGTTTACAATTTTTGGCCAAACTGGACACTGAAATTATTATTTTTAACTAAATCTTCACATTCGGGCACCTATAGCGGCTAAAATGTGAGGAATTTGAAGATGGTGCAAACTAGAGTCTCATCAAATTTTGTCTGTAGATTCTAAAAATATTTTTTTCAAAATTTTTGGAATCAAATTTCACTTCTTTTTCCATCTCCCACGAAAAATTGATTTTTTTCAGAAATCAACATTTTTAAAAAGTGACGCACACCGTATAATGCATAACTTTTTTTCCATGAAGGATAAAATTATAATTATTTCAAACTTAGATTTGTAACTCTGATATCTAGTTCTTCCACTTGGTTAGATAGTTTTTATTGAATATTTTTTCCTTAATCAAGTTTCAAAGTCAAACGAATTACAATTCCGACGCACCATCAGTATAGGCGTAACTTTTGTATATGTCAAAATTTAATTTAATTTTTTTTGTTGGATCAAGGACTTCAATATCTGAGATTGCACTCATATTTTTCAATTTTTTTGATAATCTTCTATTTTTCCACATGTGAAAAAAGAAATTCATTTTCGATGAAAAACCTATGTTTAATAAAACTTAAAAAACAAATACATAACAAAACCAAAACATATTAAAATTATATTCATTGGATAGCTTGTTCTGAGGAATACCATAATCATTTGAAATAAATTTTAAATGAATTCATTTGATCTCCCCAAAAGCTAAATCAAAAGTGATTTTTTATCAGCATTTTGATAGGTGTAAAGGAGACACATTTATAGGTATGGTTTAAAACTAGTGAGGTTCTATCCAAGGGGTTTTGATCTAAGGTGATTTGATCAAACCCTCTTCAATTGGAATCCTTAAAATGAAACTTTTTAAGGCTTAAATTATTATATTTTCTAAAAATATGTGATTTCAGCAAAAATTCGTTCCTCTCAGGAATTGTAAACCACTATTATGATAGCACCGATATATGGATATAAAAGAGAAATTATCTAGATAGTCATCAAAATCATCTAGAGCCTTTTGTATTTCATTTTTTACAATCTTTCCAATAGGTTTGGATTTTATTATTTCTTGTATCCATGGCTTTATTCTACAAAATATTGATATAAATGATTGGCAAGATTATGTAAAATGTAGGTGGTGCCCAAGATCACCATTTGTAGGATAAACCTTCATAGAAAAATGAGAGAAGCACATAGAATATATCACCAAAAAAACAAAAAAATAAGAGATACATAAAATACATAATGGTACAGGCTTTTAAAGTCATGAAAATATAAAACGGATGAGAAAACCACTCTACGGGAAAAACCACCCAGAGTAATTACCCTAAGTTAAACTTAAATACACTAACACCCCCCCTTAAGTGAAAACTTAGGGATAATGAAGATGGAAAATAGAAAAAAAATGCAACATGGGTCCCGACTACACAACCATGTTAGGTACCCATTTATAATGCAATCTCTCACAACCGAAAAAAAGGAGAAAAACCTTGTGGGAAAAAACCCTCTCTAAAAGAGAGAAAAGGAAAAAAAAAACAAGATGCATGGATGGGAGGACTCAATTGCACCACCCAAGGACTACATACATCATGTATATACAATCAGTGATCCCCTCATAGGAACTAAAAAATGAGACGTCATATCCCCCCATAATGAAGAAGCTCCAATGCTGATGAAGTATGCCTAAAAACAAAAGATGATCCAATGCCTACAAGCAACTCCTCTCCCCTTAGGAAGAAACAAGTCCACTAGGTGATGAAGAACCACTCCTTGTCCAACTGAAAAGAGGAAGGAAATATCCAAACAGAATAATCCACCACATAATCATGATAAAAAGGGTATGCGCAAGATCATGATGGGCCAAAAGGTGGCGATATGATGGGTATGTGTAGGGTATGTGGCTGATGACCTTCTTTTTTACCCAAAATTGATGAAATGAAAAGGGTTTTTAAAGGAGATTCTCAACTTTCCACCAATATAAATTATGCTTTACTTTGAATTTAATAAATAATTATTATTCATTTTCTATTTGAATTATGACTAAAGTCCTGATTGACAGGGTGATTGAAAAACATCTATAGCTTTCAAACGATCTCACATTTTTTGAATCTGAAACATGTGGACCACATTCCATAATTTTCATACTATAGGATTAAAAAAAAAATGAATGTTATGAAGTTTTGACCAAGTTAAGGTGGTTAGACATACAAGTTTTATATTTTTTAAAAGTTGTAATAAAAAATTTATAATTAATTATTTACTTCAAAAATTACAAAAAAATATGCATCACATCAGGGACATGAGTCCTCTACTTGTATCTAAAATATTATAAAAAAATATTATCATTTTATTTTTGTTAGGGTGGTTAGACAAAAACCTACTTCTTATTTTTTCCCTGAAATTTAAGTACTACTGCATTGAAATTTTAAATTTTCACCAAATAGATTTTAAAAAAAAAACCTAGTAGTTTAGAAACTACTTTCAATTTTCTCTAGATTCTATTCTTACATATTTTTGAAATAATATAGATAACTTATTCAAATTTTTACGTCAAGTTTCCTAACTCTAATTTTTCTTAATTTTTTGCCACTTAAGGGCCTATTTTTTCCATGATGATCCTACACATACCCAAAAGCAACCAAGAAATGTGAAAAATAAAATGAGAGTGAAGGCTCAACAATGTCAACCTCCAAAGACAATCCAGATGTATCAACTTCCATGTTGAAACTGTCATTAAAGAGGAGAGAAATCCCCTCAGGTATATCTCCCAAATCTGCAAGATGAGACTCCACAAACAAATATGAGATGCCTGCCAAATACTCATCTAATGAAAAAAGATTTGAGGGATCAAAAATACCCTATTGTGCTGAAGGATCAACCTTTGAAGCAATAGGAGATGTATCAACATGATTCTAAAGAACTCCAAAGTTCAGACGACCAATATTTTTTTAAGAATTGATGGCAACACTAATGAGAGGAGTGTGACTCAAAACATAGTCATCATCATCAACAAAGTGAAAGAAGGTATACATACAAGACTTGTGATCAACAATACCAGTTGCAATAACTTTTCCAATATCATCCTCTCTAATAAAAATATAATTTTCATTGAATTCCATAGTCTTCAGTACCTCACCATGGGTGATCTAATAGATGGATAGAGGATTTGTGTGCAACTCCTATATACACAATACATCCCTAAAACAACCATCACCCATCTCAACATTTCCTACCCGCACAACATCCAAAGCTTATTATCTCCCAACAAAATTTTGAAAGTGTCATCGAAATGAAGACTCAAAAAGGATAGGGACTAGAATCCATGTGGTGAGATGCTCTGAAATCTGAAAACCATCTATCATGACCAGAATATGCTAGAGAAGTCACCAGTGCATGTCCTTTACTCATGTAGTGTTTATCTCCTTTACCACTTGCAAATCGTACATTCCCTAATTGTGTAGGGTTGGATGATGATGAAGATGAAGATGCAGAGGTTGTAGAAGGAGGAGTTATAGATGAGGGAAATGGGATATTATTTTTCTAAAGAAGGTGTGAGAGTTCATCAATATTCTTCATATAACAATGATGCTCATCATGCCCTTTCTTTTTACAATATACACAATTGAATTTCTCCTTCTTGGGCTTGTCCTCTTTTGAAGAGCTAGAAGTCTCATTTGACTATCAATTTTATATTTCTCCTTCCCCTTTCTCTTAGATTCTTGTGCAACCAATGCATGATTTGTAGGGACCCCCTCTAACTGGACAAGTTTGGCTTGCTCCCTTGTTAATCATTCATGGAAAGTCTCAAATGAAGGAATTTAGAATGCACTACCCAAAGAAAAAAATTTGGAGTACAAGGTAGAAGAAAACAAAATAAATGGGCCTCTCAAAATAGATAGTATCAAAAAGATGGACTCCTTGTCAGTTTTTCTCTTCCCACATCCCACTAATTGTGACCTTAAATATTTGAATTTCACTAGAAAGCTATTAATAGAAGGATTCAGGGGTAAGAGAAATTAATTCATCCTCCACTTGTAGGACAAATAACTCACTGACCTAACCAAACAAGTTATGTGTGATATTTTGGGAACCTAGAATGGTTGCTTTCTTCCTAAGATTTTTCACCTAGAAAGAGAGAGATTTAGGTTCACCAAAATGCTTATGCACATTCAAATAAGGATGTATGTAGTATGATGTTATGTAAATGAAATAATATAAGTACTATTGACTAATTAAAATGATCTAAAATGAATGCAAAGATGTAATTTATGCTATGTTTGAAAACACGGTGTGATATGCAAACAACTATGAAATATGAAGAAATAGAAAGAAATATGAAAAACATAAGGTACACGATCAAATATGAGTGCACTTGGATGATGTGTGAGCTTTCTGGAATGTCTGGAATGCTGATCAAAATTTCTAATTTTTCACAGTGGGACTCATTCGCCAAGAGTGGCAAATCAATCCTCTGATTGTTGAAAAAGTGTTGAGAGCTGATTTTTGACAGCCGAGAGTTGATTTCTGGAAAAAAGAAAATTTCTAGATTTCAATTGGGACTCATTCGCCAAGGGTGGTGAATCATTCCTCCCCAAGATTTCTAAAAAGTCAAGGGTCAACACTGCTACTCCAGATCTGGTAATGACTGAGTGTATGGTTATCGAGGTCAATTCTGTAGAAAATGGGCTGAAAGTCACTCAAATTGCTTGAATAGATAATGAATTGATTTAGAGAGCCTAGTTGACTTGAAATCCACTTTTCAACACCTTTAAACCTATTAAATATGCAAAACAAAGCTGCAAATACACATGCAAAGGGGAAAAATGTTGGGGGGTTATTGAATAGGGGTTTTCCTTGGTCAAACCCCACTTTGGTAATCAAACCCAATAGAAATGAATGACATGAAAAGGATATGATAAATGAATGACATGAAGTATTAAAAACTTACCACATACTTGATCTACTCCAAAGTGCTTGAAAGTGCTTGAAAGTGCTTGAGTTGATGATGCAAGATGCTTGATTGCTTGAAAATTACTTGAATTATGAATGCTTGAATGAATGGGTGAATGGGTAGTAGATGTAAAATGAGGTTAAAATCACATATTTATACAAATATTGTACCTTACTATCCATTCATACCTCATCATAAGCCGACATGAAGTGAATTTGAGTAAAATACCGAAAGAAATTTTGAATTTTTTTGAATTTAGGGCCAAGGGGGACTCATTCGCCAGCCTTGGCGAATGAGTCCCACCTAGGACCCACAACCAAGTGTTGCAAATAAAGTTGTATTTAATGTTGTTTGTCAGGATATGATCCAAAAATACACTTAATATAAGCATATGAGGGAATAAAGAGATAAAATAAAGCTTGAGAAAGGTGCAAATAGTGAAAATATGCTTAGAAAAGCATGAAATCTTGTTACAAGACTTTACAAAAGTTTAAAATAGGACTTTTTGATGAATGAAAAGGTGATTTTTAGGTGAATTGCATTAAATGGAGTCTAGAAGAATGTAGAAATGTCTTACAACACTTCACAACACCTTCACAAGATGTTGTTCTTTGAATTTTAGCACCAAAATAAGCATGTTCAAGCCAAGATACATCATAAAATCAAAGCAACATAGCTCCAACATTATGAAACAAGACCTAAAAGACCATGAAAATGGCAAGGGACCATTTTTCAATGGCACATTATGTAACTTATCCCATATCTCCTTGGGTATATCCAACTCATCAATATGAAAGAGGAGACTATAAAAAACATTCAATTTCATCAAACTCATAGCTTGGTCACACTTATTTCTATAGGAAAATATTTCAAGTTCCTTGGTAAGAGGGGGTTGGATATTACTCTGTGTGGACCATAGACCTTGAGACTAAATCAACCTACACATTTTCATCTTCCATGTATGGTGATTATGGGGAGTTAACAATTCAATGGATTCAAGAGTAGCCATGACCAAAGTTTGCACTAAAAAGGAAAAAATTACACAAAACTGAAAAAAAAATCTAATAAAGCAGCCTCTGGAAATTAAATTTCACCACTTTCCAAAAAAATTCAAGCAAAAAAGTTAATTTTCCAAATTGGAAAAAAAATTAGCAAAAATTAATGCACCTTGTTGTTTGTTTGTAGCAACAAAATCTCACACCAAACCAATTTTCAAGCCTCCTCTCAAAGCACACCACAAGCCTATGTGAGTCTTGCTCACACCAAGTAATCATACTACAATTCTATTTAAATAACAAAAAGAGATTACATGCTACTAATGTGGGATTAAAATCCCAAAACAACTTCAAAGTCAATTCAAAATGGGCCCACCTTTTCTAATGCTCAAAAGTGAAACCCTAAAATTTTAGGGGAAACTTTATAAAATATAAAGTTTTTGATTTAAAGGTTTACTCAAACATCAAATTGAGCACTAACCTGCTATGCAAATTGGCCCAACAATGAAGAAATTCCTCAAGAGAATGCAAAAAAAATGCTTCTTACAACCACCTCTCCAAAAAATGAGCCTCTTTAGATGCAAATTTTCCTCCAATAGGGAAATCATTCTCTCTTAAGTAGAAAACACATGTCTCAAATAGAGGAACACACCTTCTTAATCAATTCAATCTTCAACCAGAGAAATCATTCCACTAGAACTGAAATTTCACCTTCAATACTGGACATAGATACCCTCAAGTTTCTAGCACCTCTATGCAACAAAATCAGGCTTGAAATGCAAACAAATGCCACTGATTTGAGGGTTCTCAAATTTGAAATGCCCAGAAAAGAAAAACCGTAGCCTCTAGATGGGATATGTGCCCTTAAACAAAAATTCAAATGCCAGATTATAAGGAAAAAATGGCCCTTTCAAAGCTTTGCTACCTACAATACCAAAATCAATCTCTCCACTTGCTAGCAATAGGAAAAAAAAATATAGATAGGCAATTTCAAAATTTGAAAAAAATTCAAATGTCGGAATAACACAGAAATAATTGATCTCAAAACTCTTTGATGAAAACTCTCAAGTGAAGGGTTGCAAAATGATTTGCTCTGATACCATGTAGGTGGCTCCCAAGATCACCATTTGCAGGATAAACCTTCATAGAGAAAGGAGAGAAGTACACAGGCTATTTCACTGGAAAGAGGGAAAAATATGAGATGCATAAAATACATAAAGGTACAAGATTTTAAAACCATGAAAACATCAAATGGGTGATAAAACTACTCTACGGGAAAAACCACCCAGAGTAATTACCCTAAGTCAAACTTAAATACTCTAACATAAAATTATGAGAGGAAGTAGAAAATTCATCTTAATAAAAATAATCATTAGACTAGTACACACATGTATTCATTCCTCTATATATACACCTCTTGATTTATTAAAGCCTTTAGTTCTCAAGGATCTATTCATCATGACTACTAGAATTTCATCATCAACATCAGGTTCAAAGGATTCACTATATGCTTCTTGTAGGGATTCAACAACCTCATTATTTTATTCTATGATAATATCTCTACATTCTTCAATGAGTGGTTCATAAATATTATCCTACATGTAAATATATTTCTCTAATGCAACAATGTGGTGGGATATTCCTACGTGTAAAGATAAAATCTATGATGGTTACAACACTTATCATTTGACATAAACTTTGTGCAAGGATAGTCACTATCAACCTTAATTTTGGTTTGATAAACCTCCTTTTATAATCGATTTACTTGGCATTGTAAAGATAATTCTCTTTTACTTACTTCTTCAGTTATTTTAATTCTATAGATAAGTGCTTGAGAGGTATAGTGAGAATTAGATGTAATCAGTAGTGATCAATTATCTTAGAGTCTTTAGAGTTTGCAAATATTTGAGTATGTTCTACTCATGCACTTAATATGATCTTGATTACTAGAAAGAATCGTTGCAAATTTGTATGTAAGGATCCTATACAATAAGTTATTTTAGTAATATCTAGAATCCATAACCATTTGACTATCAACCTCCACTATTGTTTTTGCTTACTTTTGCCTAGCTATGTGAAGAATGTTGACAAAGTTTGTAGTGTTTAGTTTTATAGTTGTTAATGGATTTTTCTTCAAAATTTCCAAATCCTTCTCAAAAAATCAATTTTATGTATATCTTGCAATCATTGTATTTCATGAGATCGTATTTATTGAGAAATCCTCAAATTTGCACAAACTTTCAAATGCAAAAGGTATAAAATAGCTCGCATACCTTATACACACTTCTATATTTTATATACATGTCTACTAGGGTAAACATCTAATGAAAGTCTTCTATACTTTATGTTTTCGTTGATGCGCATACCCCATTCTAAATCTCAAATTTTGGTACAAGCTAGGAGTATGTTTACAAATATCAATTGATTGAGTTGGAGCCTTTTTTGTTGTAGCTAATTAACTATATAGCTACCTACATCCACACTTGACATAAATATTAATGATTATGTTAAAAAAAGTGCATGTAAGAAATATAAACTACTTATATTTAACTCAAAATTATATTTCATTAAAAATTTCTATTAAAACACAATTGTAAATGCAAAGGATTATTCTTATTATCATTTTTCCCCACTATAAACTATTGCCCAAACCAAGACATGACAATAACATACAAATAATGACTTGCAACTTTAATCATTCAAATATCATGTTGCAATCTCATTTTATATCCACCTCCTCAAAATCCCACTCCAACCATGCAACCCTTGATAAGGACTATTGCCGGTCCACATTCCTCCTTGTAATTTTCTATTATAATCTGTAAAAAATGCATAGAACTAAAATTTCTAGTTGTATACATAAGATTGAACTAATAGAAGAAAGAAATAAATATTAAATCTAAATCTAAATAATTTATATGATAAACTATCATAGCCATCGAAGTCCATTAAATCCAACCATCACCCAATGATCTATTCTTTACATCAATCAATCATTTACTTCCTATCTATTCTTTATATAATCAATCATTTACTTTCTCTTTTAAACTCAAAAATTAAGATGAATTTTTTTTAATTAGAAACAAATCTTAAGTTTAAATCTCTATAATTTACTTAACAAAGTGTCATATCCATAAAATCATTTCAAATCCATCCCTTATCCAATTCTTTATCCTTTGTATCAATCAACCATTCATTTCCTTTCTTAAACTTGGAAAAATAAAAACACCATTCTTAAATTTTAATCAGACTAACCATTATATCCATCAAAATCCTCTCAAATCCATTCATCATCCAGTACTCCCTATCAATCACCCATTCAATCTCTCTTTTTAATAAGTGAGATTTTTAATCGTGTGGACAAGGCTCTTCGAAAGTGCTCAAAGAATCCTCAAGAAAATCTTCGTACGTTCTAAAGTGTAGTCTTTTCACAAGAAAAAATTGGACGGGAATCTTCCGGTTGCGTGTAAGACTGAAATACCCCACGCAAATACTTAAATCGTTCATTCGCTTCCTCTTCCCAAATTATCATCCATCTCCACAGCTTCTCTAAAATATGTCTACGCTCCATCTTTTACTTTTTCTGCTACTGGGCTGTGGTGTAGCTCAGAGCAGTAAGCTTGTAAAAGTAAGTCCCATACTATTCAGTCGCGAGGACACAGAGGAGGAGAACTGCTCTGCGGCTCAGCCAAGGAAATCAAGCACGGGCTATCCTCTGATGCACGTCCAAGCCCACTGCTCCCCTTTCCGCAACAACAACTCAACGTGGCTGGCCACAATGTTGGAGTCAATAAAGGGCGACATCCAGCGCTACCGCGCAATAACGCGGGTAGCGACCAGGTTCACTACACAAGAGGACGCCGACATTCCTTTGGTTCTAAAGAGCGGAGGCTACATAATCAATCTGGGCTTTGGCACACCCCAGCAGAGTTTCTACACGACCCTCGACACAGGCAGTGACATCACCTGGATTCCCTGCGCGGCTTGCACCGATTGCGCCGGGAACGTCTTTGACCCCTCCAAGTCACCCAGCTACAAATACCTCAGCTGTTCTTCGGGGACGTGCCAGGCACTGGGCAGCACTCCAACCTGCGGGAATTACAACTGCAGCATTACGGAGACCTACGGCGACGGATCCCAGGTGAACATGCTGCTCTCGACGGACTCGCTGGCCGTGGGCTCGCAGTCCATGCCGGGCTTTATTTTCGGCTGCGCCAAAGCTCGGCGAGGGCTCATTACCTCCACGCCTGGTTTGGTCGGTTTTGGCAGGGACTCGCTCTCGTTTCTTTCACAGACGGCCAATCTGTTCCAAAAAACCTTCTCTTATTGCATCCCGTCTTCTGCATCCACGGGCTGCCTTGCGCTCGGTAAAGCCACACTTGCCTTCTCCGGGTTGAAATTTACGCCCCTGTTGACGAACGCTGCTAACCCTTCGTTCTATTACGTGGGTTTGAAGGGAGTCTCAGTTGGGAAAGAGCTCGTGTCCCTGTCGAGCGGGAAAAGGACAATTCTAGACTCGGGAACCTTTATCACTCGGCTTGTGGAACCCGATTACAGCTCTCTGAGAGACTCTTTCCTCCGCCAACTCTCTAATGTCAGTCGGGCTTCTCGGTACTCGATTTTCGATGCGTGCTTCAACATTCCCTCCGGTGGCTTGGAGGTGCCTCAGATCACGTTGCATTTTGATAACAATGTGGACGTGCCTTTGCCACTGGGTAATTTTTTAATTCGCGCGAATATTCAGGGCTCGGTGGCATGCTTGGCTTTCGCTCCTCCTCCTGAAAGCTCTTCGGATTCCGCAGTATCTATATTTGGGAGTTATCAGCAGCGCAACTTCCGAGTGGTGTATGACATTCCTGGTTCTCGACTTGGAATTGCTCCTGAAAGCTGTAAAGGTTGTTAGAGGAGCACATCTTCTGCTCCGCCGCCTTGAAACTTTTCTACAGCGCTATATACGCTCCCGTTTGACCATATGAGGAATATGGTTTTCTAAATAACTATTACTTAAGTGTATTAAGTGTTCCTCCATATAAAAGCTTTAGTTTATGTTTATAAGTGCATTAGTGACTTCAAAGCGTTGTTAAAGTCAATAAAGTAAGACCACTAGCATGTCCTAAAAATTAAATAACAATTCAAGTAATAAATGAAATAGTTTGATAATTCAAAATTAAAGTCAATAAAGTATTACTTAAGTGTATTAAGTGTAATAGTTTGATAACTATTACTTAAGTGTATTAAGTGTTCCTCCATATAAAAGCTTTAGTTTATGTTTATAAGTGCATTAGTGACTTCAAAGCGTTGTTAAAGTCAATAAAGTAAGACCACTAGCATGTCCTAAAAATTAAATAACAATTCAAGTAATAAATGAAATAGTTTGATAATTCAAAAATTTTAAATATTAATTTATTAAATTATAATAATATTTAAGGTAATTAAAATTAATAATTAAGGATATAATAGTTTAAAAATGAAGTGTATGTAGGACATATTTTTATTATAAAAATAAATAATAAAAGTTAAAAGTCTTGTGACAAAATCCATAAGAGATATTATAAAGCATGACTATTTCAATTATAAAGAGTCTACCTTATCATAATTTAAGATCAATTCTCATGCAATTTTTTAAAATAGAACCTAAATCATTATTCTCTTCAATCTTTCATTTTTAACTTAGGAGTGAATAATCATATTTTGTTAATCCTTAACTTTTTAAAAGAATCTTAATTTTTCTACCTTATATTTCAATCACTATTATTCTTATTTAGAAGAAAATCGTATTTATTCTTGAAGAGTGGGGGTCATCTTCTCTGAAGCACCAAGTGCATGACTAGTAATGTGGGTCACCTTTAGGAGCTTTTGCCAACATTGAAAACTCATCCTAAACCTTACCTATAAAACCACATGGAATGATCTAGATTATCCTCAAGTGGCTAGAAGGAGTGGAATGCTTTTTGAATAAATTTTGGATTTACCCAATAATGTTGAAACTCAACCTTATGCCACCAAGTTGTATTCTTCTTATCATGCTATTTTGAATCACTAGTGACCCTCCTTTAATAGTGAGCTAGGGAATGTTAACATAATTGAGTGCTTGAGACCAAAACTATCTATTCTTTTTCGACAAAATTGACTCTAAAAGGATCTTATTTAAATCTATTCCAATGCATTTTCAATTTGAAGGAAATTCAAAATATATTTTTACTTCTTAGAAGCATGCAAGAATTCACCTATCAAATTAACAATACCACTCTCAATCCAAAGCCTTGTCAAAATTGTATTGAAAGGAAAGGGAGGTGAAGCAATCCTCAAATCATGGAAAATGAGTTCTTGTTAGGGTAGAAAGAAGGGTACCTTGAGGTTTTATGTACATAAAGTTTTATCCCAAAACCATGCCTTAGAATCCAAAATCAAATTCTTGACTAATTTTATATTGCAATAGAATGAAGAAGTTCTTAGCATAAAGGCCATAACATTTAGACTTAATCAACTATTTTCATTCCTTGGTTTCCATTTTTTTAGATTTTTACGTTGGTCCTCAAGTTGTGAAACTTGTCAATGATAGCTTAACATTTTTGTGACACCCCATCAAGGCTACTAGAAATAAACCTATTTTTATACAACCACTTACTCTATCAAATAATGTGTAACATTAAAATGCGGTTTATTGATAGCAATAATTTATTATAGTAATTTATTTGGACTTTCTCCTTAGTATTGCAATTTCTTAGTTCTAGGGGTGTTGTTGAATTTAAATAGTTAGTTCAATCTTTTAGATCACTTGGTTTCAATTTTGTAAGGTTATAGCCAATAAGATAGTTATTTTGGATAGAAGAGGCTTAGCCCAAGCTATTAAATTTTTCATGGATCAAAAAGAACAATATGTGTCTCACTTTAAATGCCATCAACTAATTTTTAAAATTATTTTTGGTAAAACTACTTAATGTTTTACTTTGTTTGTAGATATCTATTGTATATTTATGATGGATGTAGTCCTTGGTGGGTTGTGTTGAGTCCTCCATTCATCACTTCTTCCATCACTTGATATGTTTGCTTTCCATCATTCTCCTTTATGAAGAGGGGTTTTTTCCAACAAAGTTTGTCACCTTTACTCTACAATATATCATTTGTAAATGGGTACCTAACATAGCCTAGTTGTTGGTACCTAGCATTGCATTTCCACATCATTTTAATTTGTTTATTTCTCTTTAAGTTGCACTTAATGAGGGTGTTTGTGTGAATGGGGTATATTACCTAAATAGTTCAGCTAGTAGATCATATTCACATATGTGCACATATTAAGTTTACTTTAAGGTCTAGGAATCTTTCTAGCAATCACTAGTAAACATGTGATCTTATCTTACCTTATCTTTAGCTGTCTCATGATGACATGGGATTAAGACACTTGCCATAATATTGTCTTGTCCTATCTCTCAACCTTACCTATATAAACAAATACCATGCACATTATGTAGTGTAGAGGTATGCACTATCATTGATCCATTATATATCATTGTGTATTATTGCATCCATATCAAGAAAATTGTCATATCCCTCGATATAATTACCAATTGATCTATAATTTCCATCTTAGTTCGGATATATCTTCTTTATTTACAATTAAAAAAAAAATAGTAAAATAATATGAAGTGGTTTAGTCAAGTTTAATCGCCTTTAATCAGTTTCCATGAGCTTGAAATTGTAGTTAGTGATTAACAAACAGGTTGGATCAAAAGACGCGATCCTTCAAAGGGTGATAACCGGCAAACAGAGACACGTCTTTGGGAAGATTTAAAAGGGAGATCTCATCTGGGAACAAGGAACCATCACTCAGGAAAATACGTACAAAGAGAAGGAATTGTGTGGAAAGGACGAAATCAAGGAAGCAACCAAAATCATGTGAAAGACAAAGGAGAGCCGTGCTGCTACAGAAGGTACATTGAATAGAGGTAAATACCCTCTCGAATTAAGGAAAATTTGTATATTCTGGGAATAACGAGAAATTACTACAGTAGAAATACAGCATAATAATTACGTATAAGAAATCAGAAATAAATAATGGATGATTGCTCTAATCTGTACATTCAATACAATATAATAATAATTATGAATAAAATATGTTATCTCCTTGATGCGTTGGAATAAATAATTATACATCTACCAATTCGGTTCAGGAAGTAATTCAAATTTCATAATAATAAATACAGTGTGTCCAGTTTTGTGGTTGTGTAAGAGTAAACCCATGATGGTCTGTAATATTGATTGAATGTAATATGAGGCGGCATTGAATGTTGATTGGAATCAGTAAAACTTATGTGATAATCAATTAAATGTATTATACATTGTAGGGAAATATGAATTTGGAAAAGTCACAATAATGTTGCTTACAACAATTATTGTGCCTTATCAAAATTATGATGGCTTTATCTTGATGAATGGACTTCAAGTTGACATTCCTTTTCGCTAACGCTCGATAGGGAGTGTGTGGAGGGAAAGGCGGCTAAATCGGTCCAATGTTAGACGAAGCCCAAGATGGGTAGTAAACCTTGAGGGTGTCCAACTCAAGATTATGCACACGCCCTTGGCACAGTAAATCTTCCATCCAACGAGATTAGGAAGAGGAATGAAGCGAAGATCTATTCTGCTTCGAAGTAAGAAGTCATATATGAACACAATAGTTAATGCCCAAAATAATAATGCATTTATTTTCCTTACTCTTAAATGAATTCACCATTAAATTATGTAGATTATTGTTATTTCACATTGTATATAGAACCTTAAAGTAATTAAATAGATAAAATAATGTGCCGGTAAAATACATGATATGTCCTAATTAGTGCTTTATGATTTTTTTTAGGATTTGTTAACTAGGGGACATTACAATTGGTATTAGAGCATAATCGTGTCATCCTGTACTAGGGTGAATGCAAGCTCACCAAAAAAAGGGATCCATGTCTGAACAATTATCCAATGAACTAAGGGATTTTAGGGAGAAAACTAATCAAACCCTTATGAACTCGATTAGCAACTTGAAAAATAATGGAAGAGATGTAAGTTCAAACCATTTAGAAGCAAATAATGGGCTATTTACACCTAGAGTTCCCAAACCCCCCTTCTTAACCAAAGGAAATGATCCTAGAAGGGAGGAAGAGATGGACCCAACTCCAAATAGCATCAGAGAAATTATTAGAGCTTATAGGGATCTTGAACCCCAACTTAGAGAACTTGTGTCATTTAGGGAATTCTGCAAAGCTAAAAGACATGAAACCCCTAGGAAAGGGTAGAAGCCACAAAATAAAGAATTGAATCATAAGGTGAATAAAGTGACCTTGCCTAACTTTGATGGCTCAAACAAAATTACAGCACATTCTTGGCTGCAAAAACTAAACAACTATTTTACCCTCATCCCAATGATAGAAGAAGATGCACTTCAATTTGCAATTTTACATTTGGAAGGTTTAGCCCATGAATGGTGGCACCATGGAGTCCTCACCCTAGGCCACCAAAACATAACTTCTTATGAAGAATTCTCACAAAAAATCATAAGGAGGTTTGATAGGAAACATCCACAAGAATATTTTAAAAGGCTCACTCAACTAAAACAACAAGGGGAAGTAGAAAACTATATAAATGAATTTAAGAAAATCTCAGATTGAGTTTCAAGAATTGGGGAAGATAGACTCACATACCTTTTTTGTGGAAGGACTCACAAAATCACTTAGAGGGCTAGTAAGTGCTCTTAACCCATTAAATCTAGAAGATGCCATAGAAAAATCCTTAAGGTTAGAATCTACATCAACAAGAAATAAAACTCCAAGCAACCACTACAAACACTCTCACAAGAAAGATAAACCACATCACAATTCCCTCTCCAAAGAAGAAAGAGACAAACTAAGGGAAAAAGGTTTTTGCTTCACATGTAAAGGCCCATGGGAGTGTGGGCACACTTGTGGGAAGAGGGAGAACAAAAAAAGGAAGAGCCTTTGTTGCTACTGCAAAGTAGAATGGCCACCTAAGCATAAATGTGGAAGAAAGGAATGAGTCCACAAGTTTGAAGTAACCCCTAATAAAGAGAATGTATGCAAGAGAGCAAGATATGAGGGAGATGAACATGTAACTCTTGCCACAATCACACAAACTTCCAAACACCACCCATTCTGCATTAAGAGTACCCTTAAGGGCCAAAGAGTAATCACCTTAGTGGATAGTGGGTCATCCCACAATTTCATAGATGAAAGATTAGTTGAAAAAAGGAAGTTAAAAACTCAAGAGTTTAGAGGTTTTGCATTAGCCACAACTATAGGGGCTATGGTCCAATGCACAAAAGTGGTTCCCCAACTAGAAATAATCTTGGGAGGGCACCCTATCAAAGAATATTTTTATGTAGTACCTTTGGATGCAAATGTAATATTGGGAACTCCATGGATCTATTTCTTGGGATGTTTCATGTTTGACCTCCCCAATCTAACACTTTGCTTCCAACACCAAGGGAAAGAAGTTACTTTAAAGGGACTACCAGATGGATCACCTCAAGTGGTCACTTGCAAAAGAATAGAAAGAATCTTGAACCGAGGTCAAGGTGAGTGGGAATGCAATGCATGATTTTAGATAAGTCTACCCCTCAAGAGAAATCTATTCACATTGACATACAACCTATTATGGAAAAACACAAGAATTTTTTTGGTGATATTCCACATGGTTTGCCACCCAAGAGGGGCTTTGAACATATCATTGAATTGAAAGACGGGGAAAAACTAGTGATCACCACCCCTTATAGACATCCATAGAAATACAAGGAAGAAATATAAAAGACAATTAAAGAACTTCTGGAAATGGGACACATCCAACCTAGCTCAAGCCCCTTTGCCTCATCAGTTGTACTTGTTAAGAAAAAAGATGGAACCACGAGAATGTGTATTGATTATAGGGTTTTAAACAAGAAGACCATTAAGAATTGATACCCCATTCCTAAAGTGGATGAACTCATAGATGAACTTCATGGTGAAAATTACTTTTCCAAAATTGACTTAAGATCGGGTTACCATCAAATAAGAATGAGAGAAGAAGATATTTCCAAAACTACTTTCAGATCTCACTATGTACATTTTGAGTTCTTAGGTCTTCCTTTTGGGCTAACAAATGCCCCTACCACCTTCTAGTCATGTATGAATCACACTTTTAGGAAGCAGTTAAGAAAAATTTCTACTAATATTCTTTGATGATATACTAATCTACAACAAGACTTGGGAGGAACATCTTAAGCACGTCGATGAAGTATTAGGGATATTGAAACAAGAATCATTGTATTACAAAGCCTTTAAATGTGAGTTCAGGGTATGTACAAGATCATGATGGGCCAAAAAGTGGCAATATGATGGGCATGTGGCTGATGAATTCTTTTTTACCCAAAAT